>CM066164.1:59727999-59817999 GCA_033629205.1 Lithocarpus polystachyus | reverse complement strand
TTGGCAATGTCTCGATTCAGCCCATTCAGAAACCTTGCCATGGTAGCTTCTCTATCCTCCTCTACATTAGCTCGAATCATGGCAATCTCCATCTCCTTGTGGTAGTCATCCACGCTCCTATAGGCTTGAGAAAGACTCTGTAATTTTTGATACAAGTCCCTATAGTAGTGACTAGGGACAAATCGCCTCCTCATAGTGGCCTTCATTTCCTCCCACATCTCAATAGGCCTTTCACGGTTTCTCCTTCTGTTCATCAGAAGTCGATCCCACCATATAATTGCATAGTTAGTAAACTCAATGACAGCTAGTTTTACCTTTTTCTCCTCAGAGTAGTTATGGCACTCAAAGATGAACGCCACTTTCTTCTCTTACTCCAAGTACACTTTTGGATCATTTTTCCCTTAGAATGATGGTATCTTCATTTTTATGTTTCCTAGGTTTCTGTTAGTCTCATCTTGCCATCTTGGATCTCTTCGAAATCCTCTACCACGCCTTTCACCCCTTCGCGCAAACCTGCCCTCATTGTTCAATGAAACTTGATCCACTTCATCTTCAAACTCATCCTCGTAGTAGTCATCATAATCATCCACGCGCGCATGTCTTTCTTGCCTTCTAGCATTAGGGGCTCTTTGGGGACGCTCCTCACATAGATTAGCAATAATAGTATCTTGCCTATCCAACCAATCCCGAATCTCATTAAACACCACGTTCATGCATTCAAATTGTTGTTGCATAGCCTGTAACATGATGGATGACTCCTCGCCTACTTCCTTATTTGATGTTTCACCCCTAGAAGACATATTTTTGAAAATACAGAGAAAAATGTTAGAAATAATTCCTCACAACACTCCCTCACGTGTTTACTCTCAAATTATATCACTCCCACTCGTGTTTCACTCTTAAATTGGCTTTTTCCCGATATTAGTCTCACACTCTCTTGCCTTTTTCCACTCGTAGCTTCCTTTTTTCAGTTCTGCATTAAAATAATAAACTTAATCAAGAAATTCAACTTGTAGTATTTAAACAAATACCAATGGCAAGAAAATATGAACACCAAATCACAGAAAAGGACAAAAGAAAACAATATTTTGGTTTGAGAGAATAGAAACTAAAAAAAAAAAAAAAAGGTTTTTTTTTTCTAATTTCTTTTTCTTTTTTGAAGTCTCTTCTTTTTTTCTTTTTTCTTTTTTCTTTTTGACTTTTTTTTTTAGAACCTGGTGCACAATTTTAATCTAGTGCACGTCACAAAATAAGAACGAGGAATATAGAATACAAAAGGAACAAGATAGGAAGATAATAGGAAACAAAAAAAAAAAAAAAGGATAGAAAACTGATTTTAGAACTTGAGCTCTGATACCAAATGATGCGAACCTCAATCGACACGCTTTGAAACCCAACAAACAATATTGGAATATTTGCGCAAGAAAGCTAAAATTCAGATTTTTTATAGAACCCTGACCTAATATTTATAAGAGAAACATGAACCAAAGGTATAAGTAATAGACCTCGACCCAATGATTATAATGGAATCACGAATCGAAGGTATAAAGTTTGAACGCCACAAGGATGAATCCCTGATAAGTTCACAGTTCTTGAAGAACCAAAGAGAAGAGCAAAGCCTCACCTTTTTCTAATTTTTTTTTCAATAATCCTCTCTATTACAATGAGTGCATGCTCTTTATAAGACATGACTGAATGTAGAAAATATAAAAACGTACTAGATAATAAAACCCTAAATAAAAGCTGATTTGGTCTGAAAATAGTAGATCCAAAATAGGAAAATAGCTAAAAAAACGTTCTAAATAATAAAAGCCTAAAATTAAGGTAGATTTGGTCTGAAATTAGAAGTTCCAAAATAGGAAAAATGTCTATTAACTAATATAGAACTGGAAAGTCAATCAGTCATTAATCCACGCCATAAATAATGCTCAATTAAGCCAAATCAGCCCTTAATAGCTTGAATTAAATTTATTACGCCTTCATCTTCCTTTGGGCCCAGCTTGGAATGTCCTGCGTTAGAATCAGCTCAAATCTCTTGAACCAGCCCATTAAGTGCTTCTTTGATCTTCTTGGATCTTGCTTTTGTAATAGGCCCAACTGGAACATGCAATGGATCTTAAATGCTTGTTGATTCTCATCATTATGTCATCGCTTACATGCACTGATGTGATTGGTTTTTGCATGCATTTTATGCCCTTATTTCAACGACACTTGGCAAAATTCTGTTGGTTTTTTAGTAGTGATAGCAAAACCTAGCAGCAGTACGTGGCACTTTGTAATTGGCTATATTTTATGAATATAGTATGATGTATTAGCTTGTGATAAGTCGGGAATTTTCCCTCTCTACAAATACCCACTTGAGACTTGTTCACGCATACAGTTTCAGAGTGTGGGGAAGGAATGAGTTTCGAAAACGGATTTTTACACTTGACTCTTCAAGTGAAGTAGTTGAAGGTGGTGAAGGTTTTAGCAGGATGATGTAATTTCAAAAGAGTAGACCCACCCATATGAAAGGTTCTGATGAGACGGCAAAATGGTCATCAAGTAGTTGAATGTGCCTGCACGATTGAGCCTTCTCAACAGAGGTTAAGTTGAAGTAATTTCAAAAGAGTGTTCTTTGGTATTTGAAATGGGTCAGTGGGACAAAAGTTATTTGAAAGTAGCTGAATGTATTTGCGTGATTGAATCATATCGGCAGAGGTTAAGCTGAGGTAATTTCAGAGGAGTATTTTGGATCGTTGGTGGCAACCACAAGGTGTAGAAGATGGTGATAAGGCGAGGATGTTGGCTGGGTACAACATGCAGAGCTATGGGGCTAGCCTTGCATTTTTAAGAACTCTTGGTGAAGTTATCTCAGAAGAATATACTTCGAATTACGGAGAGGACATGTGGGAAAGTGGTTGAGTGTGTGTGGGTCATTGTATCACTTAGGTTAAGTTGAGGTAATTTCAGAAGCTTATGGATTTTGGGTTTGCTGGTGGTGGTTGTGAAGAAGATGGAGATGAAGCAAAGATGGTGAATGGGTGAACCATACGACACCATGAAGCTGGCCCTGTATGTTAGGGAATTTTTGGTGTAGATGTTTCTAGGGTATTTTGGGATATGGGACTGACTGTATGCCGAGCGAAGTCCAATGGAAAGTCGTTGAATGTGCTTGTGTGACGGGACCATGCTAACAGATGTTAAGTTGAAGTAATTCCAGAAGTATACTTTCTGAAATACTTCAAGAAAAATTTAAGTTGGAGCAATTCTAGAAAAAATGTGTTCTAAAGTACTAGTAGTGATGACCTTTATGTCCTGAGCTGATGGCGACATGAATTGAGGCTTTGGTGGAAACACATCTTTGATTGACCGACACCAAAGGCTGATTTCTGATGAGCTGGCACCTTGGAGATAGCTGTGAGTATTGGATGGGAGAAAATTTGTAGGATACCCCAACACCTTTACAACCCCTATATAATGACACTTGTTGAAAGATATGAACAAAGTCGGGAGGTCGGTTGAGAGATATGGAGTTGTGGTCTTCCAATATGTTGGGAAAGCCCAAAAAATGAAAGATGGAGCTAGCTTGTGATCCTGGTTTTAGAAACCAGCCAAGTTGCTGTTTGTTTCGAACCTCTGCTGGTTTTAGAAACAGGTGTGTTTGCTAGACTTAAATCTCCTGGTGAGGTAGATTTGAGGCTGCACGAGATTATGATGTGGGCTAGGTTATGGGAAATTTATGTACAAATGTAGTCGTTAAATGGAGAAACAAAGTTTGTTTGGATCTCAAAACTACATTGATGTTATGAGGAGGGCTTCTACTAAACCATGAGAAGGTTAAGTTCAAGCTGATTATGAAGCAATATTGATTGCTAGGTATTGAGAATGATGAAGCTATAGCGAGAAATTGCTGTGAGAAGGAGGATTTGAAATTTTGAAAGAAGAAAATCTTCATTTCATGATTTAGTGTGTTTTTTTTTTATGAGATTCAATGAATCCAAACCTTCTATTTATAGCGGAGAGACGAAAAACGATAGATAGGTATGTTAGATGAGAATGATGGATGTGAATTTTTGGTGAGAATGGTAGGCATCGAACGATAACGGTAGGTTGAATTAGTGAGTCAACGTAATTTTGAGGTTAGGACACACTTGTGAGAGTTCATCTGTTCTTTGAAATGGAAGCCTTGATGAAGTCTGAAGGATAACCTTGAGGGAATACAAACTAAATGGACGAATCTCACATTTTGATTTTGGGAGCTTGAGTTTTGGACACTACCAATACTTTGGAGAAGTGGGTCAGATTGGTGGTTTCCAAGTCCTAAACAAATAAATGGATTTCAAGATCAGAATCTTCGCGAAAAACTGGGTGGGACAAGCTTTGCTTGGACGTCTTGATTCCTGGTCAAAGTTCACATCAAAGCTAACAGCTGTAGAATCATATTATTTAAGCAATTTTGGATTGTCAAATGAAGAAATAGACTCCAAAATTGGAATTTACGCGAAAAACTGAGTAAGGCAAGTCTGGCTTGAAAATTTTGACTCTTAGTCAACTTCAACACAAAAGTCAACTATCTTGGAATCAAACCATTTGTGCAATTTCAGAGTCTCAAATGAAGGAACAGACTCCAAAATCAAAATGTACACAAAAAATAGAGAAGACAGGTCCTTCTTGAAAATTTTGACTTTCGGTCAAGATTTATGAAAAAGTCAACTTTCTAGAAATCGGATGTTTGCACAATTTTTGAGTTTCGAATGATGAAATGGGTTCCAAAATTGGAATGTACTCGAAAAACTAAGTGGGATAGGTCTGTTTTGAAAATTTTGACTCTTTGGTCAAAGTCAAAGGTCCAACATGTTTAAAAGCTTTTTTTTTTTTTTCTCTTTTGCAGGAGGTTCGGATCCGAGTCAAATTTTCGGGTCGGTTTGGGCCAAATCTAGTAGTGGAGGATGACATCATATTGCTTTAGGGGTGTGTGTGAGTGCATGAGGCATCATGGAGACATGTGGGAGTAATGTCGGTGCGTGTGAGCGCGTGAGTATTGATGGTGGCGCGTGGAGGCGTGTTTTCTTTGAGGCACGTTTCTCAGAGCTTCTAGAGGCGCGTGGCAGTGTGTGGCAGTGATTTTGGATTAAAAATTTTTAGGTTTTGCGGATCGGGGCCTTCTAGATTAACTGGTAATGACACTTCCTTGAGATGAAGTTTGGATTTGTATGAATATGAAGGAGTTGGCTGCGATCTCTAAAGCTTTTAGTGGTGCGTGAAGGCGTGTGGTAGCTTCGTTGAGATTTAATTTTTTTGGTTTGGAGGTCGAAGTCTGTTTAAGATCCTTGTGGGTTCATTTTTGTGAAATGATGTCAGGATTTTTACAAATATGAAAGAGAAGGCCGTGGGTGACCATTTGTCTTGTATTGGCTTTTCTTGTTCTTTTGCGGCGGCGGCTCTGACAAGGCAGTGCCTATGCTTAGACTTGAGGGTTAGGAGGTAATTGGTGAGCTATCGTATTCTGTATGTCATCTTTCATTTCAACATTCAGTGCGATTTTCTTTGATTTTAAGTGTTGTGAGCTTGCAAAATCTGACTTTGAACGACAATTGTTTTCTCATTTTTGAGACGTGAATATAGTTTTTTTTTTTTTTTTTAACTAGCTGATTGGTGGATCCATTTAATGGTTTGTTGACTTTCTTCATTTTTCTTATCCGTTATCTCAGAAACTTTCTATATAAAGGCATGCTATTGCCTTTCTTCATCACTTAGGCACATGCTCTGTAGTTCACATCTTTTTTTGTACTTGTTTGCTAGAGATTAAAGTTGAAGGTCTCTCTTTTTGTTGTTTTTTTTTTTTTTGGTTTAGACATGCCATCAGATTTTCTTCTAACAAGTTCTTTGTTGTTGCTTGTTTTTGTTATGCAACATGCTTTCCTTGTTCTTTGGGCTTTAACGTCAAGCTTTACATTAACGGTCTTAGCCTGATGTTCATCTTTATCCGGCAGCTTTTACATTCCATTGAACACAATGTTCTTACAGTGATGTTTGTCTCCATATTATCACATTCTTGCCTTGCAACAACAATCTCTTAGCGATATCCATCCTTGATATTCTCATAACGGCAATCATCTAGGCAACAATGTTATCACCGGTATTCATTATACAATGATGCTATTACTAGTACTTGACTTTGAAGTTGTACTGGCCTTTGTCTTGGCAATTAAGCTACACCAGCACTTGCCTTTGCAACGCAGCCACATCAAGAGTCTTTGCAACGTAGCCACATCAAGAGTCTTTGCAACGTAGCCATATCAAGAGTCTTTACCATGAAGCCGCGCCAGCATTTGTCCTTGTATTGAAGCCATATTAACACTTGCCTTCATAATGAAGCTGCATCCTTTTTTTTTTTTTTTTTTTTTGCATCTAAATTGTGTCACCACCTATCTTTGTCATGCAATTGTCCTAACACTTGCATTTGCATTGAAGCACCACCATTACTTTTTCTATTAAAGCAATATTTGCACTTACATCTACTATGAAGTTGCACCATCATTTGCCTAAGTAATGAAGCCACACCAGCACTATTCTTTTGCCATAAAGCTGCCTCGACACTTTATCTGCATTGAAGCTACACCAATATTCATCTTTGCTATGAAGCCACGTCAACACTTCATTTGCACCGAAGCCGTGCCAACATTCATCTTTGCCATGAAGCCACGACGATACTCCACATTAACACTTGCACTCACATTGAAGTTGCACCAATATTGGCATTTATAATAAAGCTACATCAGTACCAATTTTCAGAGGCAACATAATTCAAACATCGAGGGTATATAGTACTGTAACTAGACCTCAAGATTTTAGCAATGCCAACAAGACATTGAAGATGCAAGGAAATACCAACAAAACCATAAAGATGCCGGAAAAAATGATGCCGGAAAAAATGATGCCAATACTTTGAAGATGCCAGAGCATGCTACCAAGACTTTGAAGATGTCAGAACATGCTGCTAAGACTTTAAAGACGTTAGAACATGACCCAGAGGAGAGATGATGCAACACTGACTTCAGATATATGATCTATTATCATTTTGGAGGAAGTTGAAGTCGCCAAGATTTCAGAGACATGATGTGAAATGACACCACTCAAAAGGGAGATGATGTGGTCCAAATTTCAGAGCTATCAAGTGGCACAACGTAGAAGAAAGACGATATAGCTTAGACTTGCAAGGTACAAGCAAATGCCCTTAGGATATAAGTGATGCAAAGCATACTTAAGAATTGTGGGAGAATATCCATAGAAGATGGGCAATGCCATGCAAACTTCATTTCTTGCAAAAGAGGTTGAAGATATTATTTTACTTCACAACCAAGAATCAACTTATGTATATCATAATTTCAAGGAAAGCTAAGCAACGTCAACTCCTTACAGTCTTCATTTTCTACTACAACAACCTTTAATCATCCTCTTGAGCAGTTAACCGTCCCTAAGCAATGCCTTGCCAACCAAAGGGACCTTAAAAGCATATTGATGACCTTTGGAAAAACTCTTCAAGCTAGACTGGCAATCCTTCTTCTTTTCATGTGACTGAATTTAGTGAAAAGTACTAAGCTGCCTTTGTACCCCGAAAAGGGATCAAGTAATTATGTAGTTCAATAGATTTTTTTTTGGATAATTTTTTTTGATGATTTCTTTTTGGATGATTTTTTGTTTGTTTGTTTTTTTGTTTTTTTGTTTTCACAAAAAAGAGGGCTCACTTTTGTAATCCTCGCTCCACGCCCTACAGCATCTCATAGGTACCAATTGCTCAATAGTGGGTATCACCCCTAATCGAACCTAAGACCTTGGCCTCAAGGGCGACAAAGGCATCCAACCACTATGCCACACTCGCAATTGGTGACATAAAGGGGGATTGGTTTCTCTTTATTAGTACGCTTTCAAAGGTAATGGGAAGACTCATGTACCCTTGCAGTGTTGTAGTGGGCAATTTAAACTCTTACCAAAGAGCAATCCTTGATTTTCAAGCATAGAAGCGTTTGAAGAACTTCCCATTGATGAGGCCAATCCTTACACCTTCATTATCATCAATTAACTTGTAAGCTCCATTGGTGTAGACTTCTTGCACAACATAAGGTCAATCCCATTTTGAAGTGATTTTATTACCTGTACGATGAGTTGTGATGATAGGTCTTTGAACAGCGAGGACTAAGTCACTAACTTGGAATGATCGTGGTTTAACTCTTTTATCGAATGCGATGGAAAGACAAGCTTGTTAGCACTCAAGACATTGTTATGCCTCAAGCCTTTTCTCATCAAGTGCCTCTAATTCTTGCAATCTGAGCTTGACATTTTCTTCTTCAGTCAATCCTTCTTGAATGGCAATCCGTAATGATGGGATTTGGCATTCTAAGGGAAGGACGGCTTCCACCCCATAAACAAGAGAATATGGCGTCACTTGAGTAGGCATTTGAAATGTTGTTCAATATGCCCATAATGCTTCTCCGATTCTTTCGTGCTAGTCTCGCTTTGTCTTGGATACCACCTTCTTCAACAAACTGCCAAGTGTTTTGTTAAATGCTTTAGCTAGTCCATTTGTCCGGGCATTGTACATGGAGGAGTTGTATTGTTTAAATCCAAACTTCTCGCATAGCTCTGTCATCAGCCTATTGTAGAATGGTTTGCCATTATCATTTATGATATAATGAGGGATACCATACCGATAGATCAAATGAGTTCTAATGAAATTGACCACCGTTTCTTTCTTCACCTTCCTAAGAGACACAACTGCCGCCTACTTTGAGAAGTAATCAGTTGCAGCCAAGATGTACAAATGGCAGTCGAATGAATTTGGTAATGGCCCTATTGTATCAAGTCCCCATGCATCAAAAGGCCAAGAAGCTACAATTGGGTGTAGAGGTTCTGGCGACTGGTGGATGAAGTTTTCGTGATACTGACAAGCTTCGCATTTCTTAGCATACTTCATGGAATCTTGCACCATCGTAGGCTAATAGTAACCCATTCATTTGATCCTATAGTGTAACTTCAGACTCGATTGGTGTGTGCCGCATATTCTAGAATTAGCCTCCTCTAAGGCTTGTTTAGCCTCTTCCTCTCCTAAGAAATGGAGAAGCAAACCATTAAATGAACATCGGAAGAGAGTGTCTTTATAATAAATGAATCGAGTAGCCTTTTGCCGAATTTTAGTCTTGTGGCGTATATCATCCGGGAGTCTTCCATGTTGAAGGTACTCAATGATTGCTTGTCGCCAATCTTCTTTTTCAACAAGACATACAGAAATAATGTTGGCTTACTCTTCTTCTTCTTCTTTTTCAACCACGAGAGGTACCACCCACCTTTAGGAAATAGCAACTTTGGTTGTCTCTTCCAGGGATAATGCTAAGACGGTAGCCAAATTTGCTAAAGCATCAGCCTGTCTATTCTCCTTGGTATATGCTCCAATGTGATGGCCTCAAAATTTGCTAGTAACTTCTTCGCATATTTGCAATAAGGGATAAGGTCTTCTTTCATGACGTCATACTACTCAAAGATTTGGTTGATAATTAATTTGGAATCCCCAAAGATCTCAAGTTGCGATATACCCATCTCAATGGCCATTTGTAAACCAATAATCAATGCTTGAGATTCGGCTATGGTGTTAGAGCAAAGTTCACTTAATGAGAATGAGTATAGAATTATTTTCCATTGTGGAGAAACAAACACTACACCTGCCTCTACTACTTCTTGACATGCAGCCCCATCAAAAAACATCATCCTTGGCGGCATTACTTCAATCTAAAACACGTCTTCATCTGGGAAATCATCAAAGAACTCCCAATCAGATGGAATCGAGTGATTGGCTAAGAAATTTGCCAATGCTTGTCCTTTGACAGCTTTTTGCAGAACGAATGGAAGGTCATATTTTTGTTGCAATACTGCCCATCAAGCTATACAACTTGAAACCACTGGCCTGGAGGGGACATATTTAATCGGGTCTGCCTTTGGTATCAAATGGACTGTATATGCTTGCATGTAGTGCTTTAATTTATCTATGGTAAAGAAAAGAGCAAGACACGTCTCTTCAATAGGAGAATAATTTAATTCAACCCCATTGAAAGTTCGACTTAAATAAAAAAGAGCTCTTTCTTTCCCCTCTTCATTTTCTTGCACCATGAGAGAACCTAGAGATTTTTCTCGCGCTGCAATGTACAATACTGAGGCTTTCCTGGGATAGGAGCACCTAAAACTAGAGGATTAAGCAAGTATCTCTTGATGCTTGCGAAAGCATTGCTACAAGCCTCATCCCATTCGAAAGTACACATCCTTTTTCATTAACCTATTGAAAGGTTGACATCGACCAGCCAAGTTCGAGATAAATCATCGTATGTAGGCAAGTCTTCCATACAAGCCTTTAAGTTCTCGCAAATTCATGGGCTTCAACATTTTCTAGATAGCTTCGATTTTGGACTGGTCAATTTCAACACCGCGATGCCTCACAATGAAACCAAGGATTCATTCAAATTTGGTTGTATCCTGAAGAACCATCCATGAAAGATAAAGCTTCATGACCAGTAGTGGCATCAACCATGACCTCTATGATGGGTAATGGAAAATCATCCTTGGGACATGCATTATTCAAATCATAGAAGTCAATGCACACTCGAATTTGTCCATTCTTCTTTTTGACAGGGATGATGTTAGAGATCCATTTCGAGTACTGCACTTCATGAATGAAGCCTGCCTCAATTAGCTTATTGACCTCAGTTTCTATTTAAGGGATAAGCTCCAGCTAAAAGCGTCTTTGGGCTTGTTTGACTGGGCGCACGCCTTTCTTTACTGCGAAATGGTGTAGAGCAATACTTGGATTGAGCCTAGGCATTTCTTTGTAAGTCCAAGCAAACACATCTTTATATTCTACTAGGAACTTAAGGTATCCTTCTTCTTCTTTAGGAGTAAGAAGCGCACTAACAAAAGTTGGCCGGGGTTCTTCAGTAGTTCCTAAATTGATCTCTTTAAGTTCATCAACTGTAGCCTATCCTCCATCTTCCAAGGCTGGGGGAGCTTCATCGACCTCTTCATTGGTTACTTCAGCATCTGAAAGTGTACCTTTTTCTATTGTAATATGAAACGAGGACGGTACCTCTTCAACTTGCTTATTAGGGACAAGTGATTGACTTGTGTGTACAATTGTTCACCTTTTGACTTTGAGCAATCCTTCAGTACTGATGTCTAAGGTAGAGTTACATTTAATGTGTGAAGGAATGCTACTGCGGATCTCTTCATTAGTTTTCTCCTTCTTTTGAACCTCAGAGTTTATTGAGTTTTAAGAGCAACTATCAATCGGCCTTTTCGTTGCCCCCAATCAATCAAAGACTTATTTACACACAAGAGTGTCTCGATTTTATGTTAAGTAAGTTGTATTTAACCTGTCAAACATTGTGATTTGTGACGATGAGGACTTGATGCGATCGAACATCAAGACGCGTGATGAAGAGTGATTTTTTCTTTGATTCAAACTTTCGCCGACCTCCATTGTTATGTATTGGGAACTTGAAGCATTGCTTTTTTTCTTGATCCATATCTGAGCCAGTTGTTCTGGAGTATAACCTAATCCAGTCTTTGGGATAGGAATCTCATGCCCTTTAAGCCGCATTTTCCTTTGTGTTTTGCTAAGGCCAAGTACCTTTTCCTTAGTGACTTCTGGAATCAGTTTCCCTAGGTCCCTTTGTTTTAAGAAATCGTAGCCCACTCTAGCTAACAACCTATATGCCTTTGGGTCGAACCATCCTTTCGTTCGTTCACTTGGTAGAATACCATGCTCTATCAGAATTTGTGAAGACCTCACGAATCCATTTAGTGTCTTCGAGGGCAAAGGATTTATGGATGAAGTTAAAGGCATGGCATGATTTTCTTTTAATATGGCTACATCCTTCATTATGAGCTTTGTAGGAGGTCTTCCCATGTTTACTGTAGATTGAAGGCATTCCGTGAACGGTGATTGTCCTTTCTTGCGGCGTGATAATGGTACATAACGGAGGAATGTAGGGTTTTTGGAAGGCGTTGAAATTTCCGCTCCCACTGAATTACTTGGTAGATTCACTAGAATGATTATTTCCACATTCTGGACCTTCTTTTGGGGAAGAAATATCCTTTCAAGTGATGAATCTAACATGCTTCTTTTCACCCTGCTTGCTTCCATGGGTAGGATCTCAACCGAAAGAATTTCATTAGGAATGTCATCTTCTACGTAAAACTTTGCATCAGCAAAGTGAGCTTCAGTCTCAGTAAAAGGATTCAAGTCAGCATTGACTTTTTTTATTCCACTTTGAAGGTACTTGAAACATTGATGCAAAGTTGACGGTATTATTCCATTTCCATGGATCCATGGACCTCCTAACAACATGTTGTAGGTTGTCTTGGCATCAATGATGTGGAACAAAACGTTGCTTGTTAATTCTCCAATGATTAATTCCAAGTGTATCATGCCGATCGCGCGTTGTCCTCCTTGGTTAAAACCTTGAATGACCAAACCACTATGCGATAATTCCTCCATAGTAAGACCAAGTGGTCTCATAGTCATTTTCAGTAGTAAATTAACAGCTGAACCCCCATAAATGAGAATACGATCAATCTTTTGATCATGAGCATAACCAGTGACATAAAGTGGATGATTGTGGGGCTTAGAGCCTAATAGCAGATCCTCATCAGTGAAAGTTAAGTCTGGAGAGCACGCGTAACATTCCTGGGTTTGTTGAAGTGTGTTGGTAGAAGGGGTGTACATCTTTGGCTTTTTAAGAGCTTGGGTGAGCATTTCTTTTGGTGAGGTGGAGGATTGCAAGGGTTCCACTTCATCAACCTGAGATTGGAGTTCCTTCAAAGATGACAAAGTCTCATGTGGACCACCATGGTCGACATCCTCCTTTTTGTCATGAATTTCGTAACAAGAGACCGTGTGAACGGCTTCTACTAAGTAATTATGAAAGAATTTTCTAGGGAAGAATTCTTCCAATGCGATAAGATTTCAAAGTTTTTGGGTTTGTGCCGAATTGTCATACATTTTTGTTCCCAGTCTTTCTTGCGTTTTATTGTTCCTTCCTCTTAAGCGAGGCTGAATATGGTTTTGCGCTCTTCTGGACTCCTAGGTGATCAAATGAAAAGGGAATTCTTGTCTTTTGTTCCATCTCATACAAGTAACCATCGTCCAACCCTCCTCTTCATCCATTTTTGACCTTTTATTATTATTTGAGATACAGTTAGATGTTTCTTAAGAGTTGAACTTGAACAGGTTCTAAAGAACCAAACTGGATGATTGTGATATTTGCCCCCTGCTTAGTAGTCGGACACATGCAACTAGGTAACCCACAAGCAAACGTTGCAAGGTTTGACTCGGCAACATCATCAAAGTCCAAGTCAATTTTCCTTTCCTTGGCTAGCTTCACGATGAGTTCCTTAAGAACAAAGCATTTTTGGATTGGATGGCTTATAATGCGATGATACTTACAATAGTTTGGGTCATCAACTTTCCCCATCTCTTCCAGTCGTTTGCATTTTGGAAATTCAATTAATTTCAGCTTAAGCAGGTGCTTTAGCATTTCGGGCATATCGGCATCTAGGAAAGGATATACCTTTTATTCCCATTCCATCATGATTACCGTGCGACGTGTGCTATAAAATCGGTTGAGAAACTCCCTTTCAAGTTGTTCCCAATTGTCAATTGATTTAGGTTCTAAATCAGTGTACCAATTAAACAAATTTCCCTTTAGTGAATGGGCAAATTGTTTTACAAGAAGGCTTCATTAAGTTCATGCATTCTTACAAGTTTCTACGAAGTGAGCAATGCGTTGTTTTGGATTGCCATCCCCATCAAATTGTAGGAACTTAGGAGGTTGTTACCCATTTGGCATTCTTATGTTGTCAATACACTTTGTGTAAGGTTTTGAATATATGAGGGAACTAGTGAAAGAACCCCTATACTGTGCTCGAATGGTATTTGTTATCATGTCTTGCAGTTGTTGGATAGATAATGAGGCCATTGAGGTGTAATGTCAGTGTTGAGAAGCCTCTTCACCTCCCTTTCCTTTATCAACCCTAGTGTTTTCTCCTTTCAAGGTAAAGCCAGGTCGGTGCTCAGGGTCATGGCTTGATTCACCTGAATCTTGCACCTCTAGTTTGTTCATCAGGGTTGCAATTTTGACATCCCTATCTTCAAGTGTCTTTGTGAGAAAGGCGACTTTTGTTCCATTTCTATCATCTTTTCTTCCAAGGTAGAGGTGTTAGTCATCATTACTGGCATGACCTCTAGATGTGATGGAGAAAATGATGAAACCGGATGAATCAAAGGTACTTCATTCCTTAAGTTTCTCATCACGGGTGAAGAGTTGATAGAAAAGGTCTTCGTTGTGGATGATTCATTATGGATCTCCAAATCTTTCAAAACAAATGAATCCTTAGCGGTAACTTTCTTATTTGCAAGATGTGGTAAGCCTTCTTGAGATTGTGGGCTAGGCTGCCTCTTGCCACACTACGATCTAAAGGTTATGGGTAGAAGAGTCAGGACCGGTCCAATTGCAACTCACCTTGAGTTCGCTTGTGCACAAACTAAAGCCCCTTTGTTGAAACTTTGGTCACATACTCGTAGCAGATGAAATTGTTACAAAAGAGTTACGGCAAGCAAGTATAATATAACAATAATAAAGGAAAAGCTCTTACTATCAGTCAAAACAAGCAAAGAATTCCCAATTAAAGAAAAGAGCAATGCATTGTAAAAAGAAATGATAATAAAAGAAAAGGGTAACACTGATAATTAAGCAATAAGATTAAAGGAGAAAAGGTTAGTCTGCCATGCTTAGTTGGATTACGAAACTAAGACCAAAGAGGAAACCACTTCCTTAATGTGGATAACCTCAAAGAAAGGTCATGTTGTAGAAATTACCCACTTTGAGAACATAAGCCTAAATGGCTTATGCCCGGGAAATCCTTAATCCTTAATAGAGGGTAGGCTTTTAGAAGGAGAGAAAGGATTAGTCTATTGGTGCATGCCTGCTATCACACTCTTGCCTACTCTCTGTTTTTCTTTTCTAGGTTTTGTTACTCTACTCTTCCCACTCATTTTCTTTTTTTAGTTCTTGCTCGTGCGATGTTGTGGTGATAATTGTGTTGTAATACTGTGACTCTCTCATTGTGATTGTAGTTGTGTTGATGTCCCAACTGTGCATAGTGGAGGCTCCTTATGTACTGCATGCCATAACTGATTTTATACCATTTCACCCTTTAACGACTTTTTTATGGGTGTGGGTGTCCTTCCAGACCACCCACTGGTTTGTTAGCTACCACCACCACATACCTATGCTGGCCGTGCCACATCCCATCACTAGACAAAGAATTCTATTTTGTTTGCTTGTTCACCATGGCATTCCCATCTGGATAAGGGTAAGAATTCTCCCTCATTATCCCTCATGGCATGCACCTAGTGGTTCCAACTCATTCTTTCCTCTTTTAGATGGTATGTCATCCCAATAGGACATTCCCCCCAAAAGAGTTTGAGCAGAAACCCTAGAATAGGCTCTCCCCTTCTCCCTACCGCCAGACTATACCCTCTTTTTACCTTTGACCCATGGCCCACCACTCTTGTATTGACTAGGTACAAGTTGGTAGTGCTTGAGCCTTGTGCGTGCTCCACTTCCATGTATGTCCAAAGCTTGTCTACTGCTCATGCGTTTGCCATGGCCTCGAGGCCTGTTTGTGCGTTCTGCTGCACATTCTTGACCTCTTATGGCGTGAACGGGTTTCTGAGCCTTCATTATTTATGGCTTGCTTCCTTCAAGGGTTGGGCCTTGCTTGATCATGGGCTTTTCTCTCTTGAACCCGCTCTTTGCTCCTTCCACAGACTTGCTAACATTTCTGCCATGCCACTATGTCGTTCTTACCATGGTATCGTTTGGTCCGTGCTTGCTGGGCCTCTTTTGGGCCTATTGTATGCTTTCCTTTTACTTAGTTACAAGGGCCTAGTGTTATTATTGGGCTTGCATTCATACCACTTCGGGCTTTCCAAACCCATTCCATTGCTTAAGGGCTTCCTTGGCCCATTTCTTCCTTCTTGGGCATCCTCGGCCCATTTCCTTTCCTTGGTCATGCTCAACCCATTCTAATTCTGCATCCCCATGGGCTTTTGCTAACTCTTTTGGGCATCCCAAACCCAATTACCATATCCTTTATTTTTTGGGTTCATGGGCTTTCCATCAACCCCTTACTCATTTACTTCATTGCTTCGGGCCTTCTTTGGTCTATTCTTGCTTTCCATAATGCCCATGAGTTTACTACTTCTTTCTCTGGGCTCCTTTAGGCCCGCTTGCTTCCTTTGAGGCCCATTTATTATTTTCTAGGCCTATGATCCATCATTTCTTCCATTCGGGCTTAATGGTTTTTCTCCCAATTTACTAACTCTTTCCTTCCTTCTTCTTGAGCATCAACATTCAGCCCCCTGAGCATATGAAGTGCTCTTGCAATTCAACAACATAGCTTTCCTCTCTGTCTGCTGCAAGCTGACAGGCCTCGCATTGGGCTTAGACTTAGTCTGCGTCCTTGCCCATACTTGGCCGATAGAAACCTACCCTTTAGAGTCTACAGAAAAGGTTGACTTCTCTGCATAACCCGCAGGTCTTATCATGCACTTCCTTCAACTTTCTTTAAGCTTCCTCTTGGCCCACGCATCTTGAAAGGACTCCACCCGGCATCTAGCGATACAATTCTCCTCTTACTAAGGCGTAGTCTTTTAGCGCCTTCAATTCTGCCATGTCTCCTTCTCTCATCAAAACGTCTTTTATAGGAATCCTCCAATCTTCTTCACATTGTTCCCCTCAAAACCTTTCCTTCAACATTTCAACATCAGACTCCTTCTGTTTGCCGACTTCTATCCTGGTGCTGTTTCCTTCAAAAACTATTTTTGAGCCTAACATGGCCAACGCATCTACATATCGATTCTTGCTTCTTAGAGCATGCTCTGTCCTAAACGTTGAAAACTTTTCCTCCATCTTCTGGGCCATCGTTCTGTACGGGCCTAAGTTAGGTTCCTTCAAAGAGAAGCTCCCTTTGGTTTGGCAGACCACTAGGTTTGAATCTCCCATCACTTTTAAATGCTTGACCCCCATTTTGAGGGCCGTAGCTAGCCCAATGAGATAAGCCTTGAATGAGAGTGCCACAGCCTTTTCCTCCTTATGATACAGAATTATTCCCACGCCTCTTGAGTGGGCAGTCGAGGATCCATCAAATTTCATTACCCACTACTCTCTGACTTCTTCTGCTATGGCTACCTCCCTTGGGACCTTATCGTCTAGCAGGAGTTCCTCTTCTCTTGGGAATTATGCCAACAAGTCTGCTATAGCTCGCCTTCAAATCATACCGTGACAATTGTAGCAACCACTGGGATATCTTTCCAGAAAGAATTGGCTGCCTCAACAAAGCTTTGATTGCGAGAGACTTAGTCATCAGCCACACTTCGTAGGCCAAAAATAATGGCGTAGCCTTTATAAAGCATACACTATCGCCAGACATGTCGTTTTTGTCCTTAAATAACGAGTCTTTGCGTCTTTCAAGGCACGGCTGATGTAGTAAACTAGTTGCTCAATGCCACCTCCATCCTTTTGGGCAATTAACACGCCTATGGCATACGAGTTGGTGGCTAAGTAGAGCAATAGTGGCTTCTTGCGGATTGGGGCTTGCATAGTAGGAAGGCTCATCATAATCTACTATAATCTTTCGAAGGCCGTCTGCTGTGTTTCTCCCTACTCAAAGCTTTACCCCTTCTTGAGTAATCTAGCGAAGCCCAAAGTAATTAATGCCAATCCAGGGATAAACCTCCGGATGTATGAGACCTTCCCCAAGAAACTCTTTAATTCTTTCACCGTGGCAAGTGGTTTCATGGTTGTTATGGCTATGGCCTTGGCCGGGTCTACATCTATCCCTATACTATGAACCAAGAAACCCAGAAATTTCCCAGAAGATACCCCAAATGGACACTTGAGGGGATTCATCCTTAATTTGAAAGCCCTACATCTTTCAAATACCCTCCTTAATTTTTGGACATGCTCTTCTCACCTTTTTGACTTCACGACTACGTCGTCTATATAGTTTTCCAACCCTCAGTGCATCATGTCGTGGAATATGGCTGTCATGGTACGTTGGTAAGTTGTTTCTGCATTTTTCAACCTAAAAGGCATCATGGTATAGTAAAAATTACCAATGAGTGTTCTGAAGGCAGTTTTTTCCGCATCCTTTGGCACCATTCTAATCTGATTGTACTCGCTAAATCCATCCATGAATGAAAAACATGCTGTTCCTTGCTGCAGAATCTATCAACAAGTCCATATTCGGTAGTGGGAATTCATCTTTTGGGCAGACACTGTTGAGATCTTTGAAATCTACACAACATCTTATCTGCCCATTCTTCTTCTTTATTGGTACGATGTTAGATAACCAATGTGGATGCTGGATGGGTTTAATGAAACCCGCAACCAGCAACTTTTGCACCTCCTTTACTATTTACTCCTCTATTTCAGTGTGGAATACCCTGGCAGGCTGGGCCACTGGCTTGGCCTCGGGGTCCACATTCAATGTGTGCACCACCAACTCGGGATCCAATCCGGGCATTTCGCTATAATCCCATCCCAAAAAATCTTTAAATTCTTTCAGCAACAATATCAATTCTAACTTCTCTTCCTCTAATAGTTTTGAACTAATTGAGATAGGTTTTAGTTCCTGTGGATTAGACCCTAGGTCAATTTCTTCTAATTTTTCTTCTAATCTTTCTTCTTGAGCTACACAACACACCAAACTTTTATGCTGCCACTCTTACTTGGGGCCCACTTGCATATCACATGTTGGCCCTGCGCACCTTTATAATTTGTAGACAATCCTGCCATCAAGGCCCCGAACCCTGACACATTGCAGTGCGTCGTCTAACTCCAAAGTGGGTGCTTCTTTCCTTTTCTTCTTCTGTGATAGCAACTTCCTCGGATCGGGCTCTAGGTCACCCTGGATGTCCTCCCACCTAGGCACAAAGGTGGCTTATAGTCTTGACACTAAGCTTTCACTAGATGGTGCCCATTGGTCGTAGAACATAGTTCTACTAGATGAGCCTCTACTTGCTGAAATGCTAATGGATTTGCCACTATTCGTATCATTCTACTATTCAACCTTCCTTTCACGCATTGATGATAGGTGGATGGGACTAACCGGTGCTTTTGCAACCACGGTCTTTCCAGAAGCACGTGGCATGAGACTTCTGTTTTCACCACATGGAAGCGGACCAAAGAGGCTATTGGCCCCACCTTCAACCACAACTGAATGTGGCCTGTGATGTACTCACCTCTTCCCACAAATCCTATTACTTCCATTGGGCATCCCTAAATCTTTCTTTCTAAAATTCCTGCTGTTTGTAAAGTGCTTAGTGGGATAAGGTTTACGGAAGCACGGGTATTCACCAAGGCTCTCTTGCTTGGGATTTGATTTATAGATGTTGCTAAGTAAAGGGGCCTTCTGTGATTTGAGTACCCCAATTCCATATCCTCATCACTAAAAGGGATCTCACTTGATTCCTACAAGAGGGCTTTATCATCTGCAGCTTCTACTAATAAACATTCTATTCCTGCCCCAGAGGCAATGCTTACTACAGCCTTTGTGGCTATCCTTCGCTCTTTCACTGTGAGCCCCAACTTATCAAACAAATTCTTGAACTTGGAACTTTTCTGCAAGGTGGTAATTGCTGCGGTAGGCAGGGCTAGACTCTCCTCTTCGTCCTCCCCTAGATCTGCACAAATCACAACTGCTGCTATACCTTTCCCTTTGTGGTTTGGGAGTGGGTTTCTTTGAACTTTTGACTAGGACAGCTTTAGAGTCCTTTCTTTGATTCTACGGTGCACCAGTCTGCGAAGTGCCCAACATTCTACGGTATGATGTTGCACATACTTATGCAAGCGGCAGAAGCGTGTGTCCCTCCGCTCTTCCTCTATGGGCTCTCTGGAAACTTGATTAGGCTTAAAGACTCCGTCTGCTATCCACTTGTCTAGGAGCACTTCTATCTCCTTCGGGGTGCATGGTAATGGTGGTGGGGTATCGTATTCCTTTTTGTCAACCTTCCTCTTTCTTTCACCAGTGGATACTGCCATAGCCTATGAGGCGTTTCTTTTGTCAGAACTTGGCCTCACTGATTGAGTAGTCTTCCTAGCTTTCTGCAGCAACTGTACAAACTCGAAAATTTCCAGATATTCCAGGACAGCTCTATACTCCTTGATCATGTTTGTCATACACATTACCACTAATGTCTTTTCTTCACAATGATCATAGCAATCAAGTGCTATGGCTCTGAATCTTTTGATGTATTCCATCAAATCTTCACCACTTCTTTGCGTAGATGTTGCAAAGTCGCAAGCGTTATTGTTTCTTCTTCATGGAAGTATTTAGTGCAAAATACATCCACCATGTCATCCTATGTTGGGATTGATGCTAGTTTTAAACTGATGTACCAGGTGTACGCATAGTCACACAGTGATTTAGAAAATTCCTAAAGACATAAGTCCTCGTCTGCTGTATAAGGGCCAAGAGTATTAATAAACTTGCTTACGTGCTCGACAACACTTCCCTTTCTGCCATCTTACTATGCAAAAACTTGTTGTTCATATCTCTCAGGGTATGGCTTACTGAATATTCTAAATGGGTAAGGAGGTCATCGTGCATAGAACCTCTCCTTAGTCGCTCTGGCCCTCTCCTGCTCCAGGAGAGCTGCCACTTCAGCCATAGTGATGAAATGTTGTTCTGCATTCTGTGGAGCATCTCCGACTGGTGTCTCCTCCTTGTCTGCCACATGCTCTGGGTCATGCTGGCTCCCTTTCTCCTTTGTCTTATCCGTTTTCAATTGCCGGATTTTTTCCATCATCTGTTGCTGCGAGTGTTGCAGCAATTGCAACACCTCAACAAAAACATTTGCATTGTCAGTGGGGATTCTTGGCTGTTGTTGGGGTTCAACCCCCACTCTGTTGATACATTCTACCTGGTTAGGCTACTGTTGGTGGGGCATTGTTCGCCTCGACACTGCCTGTGAGGGCACGACACTCTTATTTTGTGTTGTTTTGAATCTTGGGGGCAAGGTTTCTAAGGGCTTTTGTCTTCTATCCTCGTCTGTTTCCCAACTCCCCAACGAAGACGCCAATTTAAGTGTGGTGGGCCTTTTTAAGATTGTGGGCTGGGCTAACTCCTGCCACACTACGGCATAAAGGTTCTAGGTAGGAGAGTCAGGGCTAGTCTAATTGCAACTCACCTTGAGTTGGCTTGTGCACAAACTAAAGCCCCTTTGTTGAAACTTTGGTCACATGCCTATGGTAGATGACACTGTTACAAAAGAGTTACGGCAGGTGAGTATAATATAGCAATAATAAAGGAAAAGCACTTACTGTTAGTCAAAACAAGCAAAGAATTCCCAATTAAAGAAAAGAGTAGCGCATTGTAAGAAGAAATGATAATAAAAGAAAAGGGTAACACCGATAATTAAGCAATAAGATTAAAGGAGAAAAAGTTAGTCTGCCGTGCTTATTTGGATTATGGAACTAAGACCAAAGAGGGAACCACTTCCTCAATGTGGATAATCTCACAGGAAGGTCCTGCTGTAGAAATTACCCACTTTGAGAAGATAGGCCTAAATGGCTTATGCCCAGGAAATCCATAATCCTTAATAGAGGGTGTGTCTACTAGACTTAGATCTCCTGGCTAGGTAGATTTGAGGCTGCACGAGATTATGATGTGGGCTAGGTTATGGGAAATTTTATGGACAAATGTGGTCGTAAAGTGGAGAAACAAAGTTTGTTTGGATCTCAAAACTACAATGATGTTGTGAGGAGGGTTTCTACTAAACCATGAGAAGGTTGAGTTCAAGCTAATTACGAAGCAATATTGGTTGCTAGGTATTAAGAATAATGAAGATATAGCGAGAAATGGATGTGAGAAGGAGGATTTGAAATTTGAAAGAAGCAAATCTTCATTTCATGATTCAGTGTGTTTTTTCTTAATGAGCTTCAATAAATCCAAACCCTTCTATTTATTGCAGAGAGACGAAGAATGCTATATGGGTATGTTAGATGAGAATGATGGATGAGAATTTTTGGTGAGAATGGTAGGCATCGAACGAGAATGGTAGGTGAGAGACTGGTAGGCATCGAACGGGAATGGTAGGTTGAATTGGTGAGTCAATGTAATTTTGAGTTTAGGACACACTTGGGAGACTTCATTTGTTCTTTGAAAGGGAAGTCTTGATGAAGTCTAGAGGATATTCCTGAGGGAATCCAGACTAAATGGACAAATCTCAAATTTTGATTTTGGGAGCTTGAGTTTTAGACGCTACCAGTACTTTGGAGAAGTGGATCAAATTGGTGGTTTCCAAGTCCTAAACAAATAAATGGATTCCAAGATTAGAAATCTTCAAAAACTGGGTGGGACAAGCTTTGCTTGGACATCTTAATTCTTGGTCAAAGTTCACATCAAAGCTAACAGTTGTAGAATCACATTATTTAAGCAATTTTGGATTCTCAAATGAAGAAATAGATTCCAAAATCGAAATTTACATGAAAAACTGAGCAAGTCTGGCTTGAAAATTTTGACTTTTGGTCGACTTCAACACAAAAGTCATCTATCTTGGAATCGAACCATTTGTGCAATTTCAGAGTCTCAAATGAAGGAACGGACTCCAAAATCAAAATGTATGCAAAAAATTGAGCAAGACAGGTCCTTCTTGAAAATTTTGACTTTTGGTCAAGATTTATTAAAAAGTCAACTTTCTATAAATCGGACATTTCCTCAGTTTTCTAGTTTCGAATGAAGAAACGGATTCTAAAATCGAAATGTACTCGAAAAACTAAGTGGGATAGGTCTATTTTGAAAATTTTGACTCTTTGGTCAAAGTCAAAGGTCTAACTTGTTTAAAACCTTTTTCTTTTTCTTTTTTTTCTCTTTTTTGCAAGTGGTTCGGATTCTGATTAGATTTTCGAGTCGGTCCGGGCCAAATCGAGTAGTGGAGGATGACATCATCATGACATCATCAATGACATCATATCGCCGGAGGGGCGCGTGTGAGCACGTGAGGCATCATGGAGATGCGTGGGAGTGATGTCGACACGTATGAGCGCGTGAGTATTGATGGTGGCACGTGGAGGCACGTGTTCGTTGAGGCAGCGTTTCTTGGAGCTTCTAGAGGTACGTGGTAATGATTTTGGATCCAAAGTTTTCAGGTTTTGTGAATCGAGGCATTCTAGATCGACTGGTACTGCCATTTCCTTGAAATGAAGTCTGGATTTGTACGAATATAAAGGCGTAGGCCACGATCTCCGGAGCTTTTGGCGGCGCATGAAGGCGCATGGTAGCTCTGTTGAGATTGATTTTTTTGGGTTTTGGAGGTTAAAGTCCGTTTAAGATCCTTGTGGGTTCATTTTTGTCAAATGATGTCAGGATTTTTGTAAATCTGAAAGAGAAGGCCGTGGGTGAGCATTTGTCTTGTATTGGCTTTTCTAGTTCTTTTGCGGCGGTGCCTGTGCCTAGACTTGAGGGTCTAAAGGTAGTTTGTGAGCTACCGTATTCTGTATGTCATCTTTCATTTTAACATTTAGTGCAGTTTTCTTTGATTTTAAGTGTTGTGAGCTTGCAAAATCTGACTTTGAACTTCAATTGTTTTCACATTTTTGTTGACTTGTTTTTTAGATGTGCCATCAGATTTTCTTCTAACAGGTTCTTTGTTGTTGCTTGTTTTTGTTATGCAACATGATGATGATGCTTCTTCCTCCGAGTCTGATGATGAGATGACTCCATCTTAATGATTCACCCTTTGTCACCCATGGAAAAAAAGTGGGAGTATTTTTGTCTATGAGAGTAGTTTTTTTTTTTTTTTAATTTATGGGGAGTGATAGCATAGGGATAGACTAGTTAGGGGGAGAGTGTTTCGAGTGATGTAGTGAGATTTTGTTGTATCTTTTCTCTCTACATGTACCATGGTCTTGTGACCATTTTACTCATACATTGTATTGCTTCTTTCTTTCTATATATATATATATATATATATATATAAGATGTATGTTCTTCACCTTATCTCACATGTGTTGTTTCCTTTCTCTCTTTATACACATGTTTCTTCTTTTATACAACTTGTCTATGTTTCACACTTGATGCCTTGATGAATGTTATTTAAGTGGTTCAAATAAGACAGGTTGCGAGTCTATCATACCATGATCTATTTTTTTTCAAAGTTTTTCAAGAGCTCATTGTATCAGTTAGGCTTATGTAGTTATGGCACTTTGGCTTTTGTATTAGTTATGGAGTTGTTGTTTTATACTTCTCTCATAGTTATGCTTGTGGTTTTGTCATGGATTGCCAAAGGGAGAGATTGTTAGGGTCATGTTTTATGTAATTGGATAATCCTTTGACAAAATGCACTTTACTTGTACTTGGGTAGATCTTAGATGGGTTTGCTACATCAAGAAATATGTTGTTTAAAGCATATCAAGTATTCGCATTAAAAGACATGAAGATTGGTCTAAGAAACAAGAAAAGAAAAACTGTTTATTAAGTCTCGATAGATAGCTTGACAGATGCCAGCTATCGAGACTTAATATGAAGCTCTATGGATAGCTCGACAGCAGCTCGATCTATCGAGATTTACGATTTTTAGTTTCTAGATCTGAAATTCAGCCGAAACTTATGTATTTGTTTAGGGTTTTTTTTCTCACAATTCTAGACATATATAAGGCTTATTTTATGAGCCATCTCTTATAGATATAGAAACCAAAAGACTTATTTTCTCTATGAGAAGCTGCTATGTTTGTACGCAATAGAGTTTTGTAACCAAGTACTTCCTGATCTTTATTGTTGATTAAGTGTATAACTTTACAGCCAACAACATCTGTTCAAATTGCTGGAGTTAGACACATATTGGGATTCGTACAAAGAGTTAGTCACAGATTGAAAATTTGTGCATTAAGAGAAAGAAGATTACTACAAGATCAAGTTCAATTGGGTATTGGAGTGAAAGTGCAACTGTAGGTTGGTATTTCGGGATAGGCTAGGGTAATTGGTAAGATTCCTTATACATGTAACTGCTTGATTATTGATTAGTGGATTCTTGAGAGTGGTGACCTTAAAGTCACCCGATGAGGTTTTTACCTTGCGATAGGTTTTCCCCATTTGTCAACAAATCACCTTGTTAATTTAATTTCATCTGTATTTAGTTTAATTGATGATTTGTTGGTGCCTTCACAATTTGCATGCAATTGAACTTAATTAATCAACTTGGGAAATTGAATTAACTAACCAGGGTCAAGCTCTCTTAACCCAACAATTTCCACTACTTTAAAGTATATAATTATGTTGTATATTATTGATTGTATGTAATTAAATTTTATTTCATTTTTTCTCAAAAAAAAAAATTGCTTTTATCTTTTGTTGTACTTTGTTTCAATTTCTACTAAAGCATCTAAATTTGTACAGGAATGTCATATTCAAAATCAATTGTTTATTAAGACTTTATAAAAATAATTATAAAAATTCATTTTACAGAAATAAAATGTGAATCACTTATTAAAAATTAATACATAAAAACACATGCATTTTCCTTATCAATTCTCTTTTTAATTACATAACACAAATTTAGACCACTACTACATATATGTTATTAAAATGATTTAAGAAAAGTAAACAATTAAGATTAATATAATTAAAAATATGAATATATTATTTTATTGAATTCATAAATATTTAATTTAAGCACATAATTTTTTTTTTTTTCATTTTGAAACATTTTGTTTCAATTGTTCCCAAAACAACTAAATATGACTATATAAAAAGAATTTCATATATTGGACACCTTTAATTTGAAGCTTTTATAAGCCAATACATTAGGTTACATACTTTTTTTTTTTTTTTGAGAAACCACCTCAACAAACTTTATTAGGAAAAACTCGGTAAATCAGTTTGAAGTACAGAATAAAATTATGGTGGAACATCCTCCATCCAAACTAAAAGATCTGGAATACTTAGTGCATATCTAGCCAGACCATGTGCTAAACTGTTGCCTTCCCTCTTTGTATGAGAGTAACGCAGTTCTTCGAAATGTAGAGACAAAACTCTTGCATCCTCCAGTAATAACCCATATGGCGCCAAAACCTTTCCATCCTCCCTTAAATCTGAAATGACTGTCAAAGAATCACCCTCTAAAATAGCCCGCCTCACGCCAACATCCGATGCAAAAGAAAGAGCCCACGCCGCAGCCAAAGCTTCGATATCAAAAATGCTGAGCACCTGATGCACCACCTTTGAACATGAAGCAATAACAAGGCCTCTTGTGTCTCTAATAACCACACCAATACCAGATTTCTTTTCCTTTGGAAAGGTTGCACCATCAAAGTTAATTTTAACGGCACCTGATGGGGGAGGCAACCACCTACACCTTGTTGGTTGTGTGTGGATCAGAGATGGACCAAGGCTGACTTGTCGTGCTTGATATTCAGCTAACCACTTTTTGGAGAGATAAGCAATCTGATGGATGGCATCTGCAGGTTGGTTAAGTCGCACACGATTTCGTTGGTTCCATATGGACCAAACCGTGACTGCAAATAATTCTAGCAGCTGCGTGTGTTTGATAATCCATGACAAAAGTTCTTTGAAGGATAGGAACTGAACTTCATTTCTGAAACTCCACAGCTCCGGATCTCCCCACACCAAATCAAGCTCAGTACACGACCACAAAGCATGTAAAGAATTTTCTATTGCAACACGGCATCTCACACATAAGTCCTCCTCTGTAATTTTGCGCCGAAACAGAGAGCATTTAGTTGGTAAGGCTTCACGGCAAGCTCTCCACAGCAGCGTCTTAACCTTTTGTGGCGCATTCATGGACCATAACCTCTTCCAAACCTGAGAATCATCATCAACTACCGAATCATGAGCTCTGTCCATCAGCTCATCTTCCATTTTTAAGAACTTATATCCAGACTTGCTGCTGTACACACCGTTGCTTGAATAGGGCCAATACAGGATGTCTTCCGAGGCAACGCTGCTCAAAGGAATCTGCTTGATTAACTCCGCTTCCTCCTCATTGAATAAACCCTCCACCATCTCTACATTCCACTGCCTGGTTTGTGGATCAATGAGAATATCCACGGAGGAGTCTTCAAAATCAGAAATTGGACAAACTAATAACAGAGTAGGGTGCATCCTTGGCATCCAGTAATCCTGCCAAATTCTAATTTTTTTTCCATCGCCAACCCTCCACCTCACTCCCCTCTGAATAACGTCCCTCCCAATGAGAATACTCCTCCATGCATAAGAGCCCAATCTTGAATCCCTAGCCTCCATGATCGAAGTATTTGGAAAAAACCTTGCCTTGAAAACCTTGTAGAAAAGAGAATTATGGTCATGCAAGAGCCGCCATGCTTGCTTAGCTAGGAGAGAGTCGTTGAACATGGCAAGATCTTTGAAACCCAAACCACCCACCGCTTTTGATTTTGTCAAATCGTTCCATTTTACCCAATGAATTTTTCTCCGATCACCTCGTTGTCCCCACCAAAACTTTTTTATCATAGCTTCAATCTCGTTGCAAAGGCCCAAAGGAATTTTAAAGCAACCCATTGTGTAAGTTGGGATGGCTTGGATGACTGACTTTATCAACACTTCCCAACCTGCTTGTGAAAGTAACTTCCCTTCCCATCCTTGTATTTTTCTCCACACCCTCTCCTTGATGTAGTTGAAGCTAGCTTTTTTCCCTTTCCCAACAAATGAAGGAAGTCCCAAATATTTCTCGTATTGCATAATTTCCGGTACTCCCCAAGCTTCTTTAATATTATTCTTTATTGCAGCGTCAGTTGTTTTACTAAAGAAGAGGGCTGTTTTTGTTTTGTTTATCTTTTGTCTTGATGCCTCCTCGTAATCCTTCAAAATATCCAACACCCTCCCACATTCATCCACAGTTGCCCTGCAAAAGAGAAGACAATCATCTGCGAAAAGCAAATGAGTTAGTTTTGGGCCCCTTCTGCAAAGGGAAAAGCCATGGATATCCCCATCCATCTCCGCTTTTTTAATCATCCCATTCAGACCTTCCGTGCAAAGTAAAAACAGGAAAGGAGATAATGGGTCTCCTTGCCTAATACCCCTTGTTGGATGAATCAACCCACTAGGCTCCCCATTAACCAAAACTGAGTACGTAACTGTGCTCACACACAACATAATAAGATTAATCCACCCTTCGTTAAAACCCATCTTTTTCATAATTCCCTCTAGGAAATGCCATTCCACCCTATCATAGGCCTTACTCATATCTAATTTAATGGCCATATACCCATGGTGACTAGAATTATATCTTTGCAAGCAATGTAGAGTCTCAAATGCCACCATAATGTTATCGGAGATTAATCTATCTTTTGTAAAAGCAGATTGGTTTTCTGAAATGATGAGAGGGAGTATTTTCTTCAAGCGGTTGGCTAAAACTTTAGAAAAAATTTTATACAACACATTACAGAGGCTAATGGGACGGTATTGGTGGACATGCTCAGGGGAGTTAGTTTTTGGGACAAGTGTAATAAAAGTATGGTTTAGGGGAGAAGGTAGAGTACCTGTATTTAACCACGACAAGATGGAGGAGGTGACATCTTGGTTAACCGTTCCCCAAAAATGTTGGTAAAATAGGGGGGGGGGGGGATTCCATCCGGTCCAGGAGCTTTTAAAGGAGCCATTTGTTGCAAAGCCACATGAACTTCACTTGCTTCAAAGGCACGGCTTAGAGAAGCATTCATCTCATCCGAAATCACATTTGGTACACACTCCAGCACCCTCGCAAACCCATTGTGTCCCGAAGAAGAGAAAAGTGTGTTGAAGTAACTTACAAAAATTGGCACTATCTCCTCCGGGCGGGCTCTCAAAATACCCTCACCATCTCTAACACCATCAATCATATTTTTCCTATACCTCTTCATGGCACAACTATGGAAATATTTTGTATTTCTATCCCCATTTCTTGCCCATAGCAACCTCGACCTTTGGGCCCACATAGTTGCCTCCCTCTCCCTCAACATTTCAATTTCCTTCTTCAATTGCCTGACCTGAGTATTATCCCCACTAAGGATAGCCACACCTTCAGCCTTGAGGAGTAAATTCCTTAATTTTTCCAATTCCCTCCGCACATTCCCAAATACATTCCTGTTCCACCAACTCAAATCCCTACCACACTTCTCCACCCTTTGTAAAATTCCCCCATTAGACTCGGTGGTGCTAGAACCCTGCCATACAGCTTCCACAATTTCATTACAGCCTCGATTGGAGAGCCACATTTCCTCAAATCGAAACAGCTTCTTTCGATTATGTGATTCCAAACCCGAAAAAGTAATGTAGAGGGGTATATGATCAGAGGAGTCACAACGTAGATGGTGAACCCTAGTGCTAGGAAATTTTAGGAACCAACTGTTTGTGGCTAAACCTCTATCTAATCTTTCCCATATCGAACTCCCATTCTCAAAGTGCCTAGCCCATGTGTATTTAGGACCCACAAAACCCAAATCCATAAACCCACATTCATCAATTACTTCTCTAAAGAGTTGCATTTGATTGTGAGGCCTAACTCCACCTCCCACCTTCTCATCTTGCCTAATGATTTCATTGAAATCCCCAACGCACAACCATGGAGTATTAGATTGAGCGTTGAGGAACCTAAGTTGATCCCATGCTTCATTTCTTCTTGCTGTCTCTGGTTCACCATAAAAGCCTGTCAAACGCCATTCATTTTCTGAGTCCTTGTTTATGACTGCATGAATGAAATACTTCGAAGAATCCACAACTGTCAGATCGATCGAAGACTTCCAAAATAAAGCCAATCCACCACCCCTCCCCACCCTTGGGACCACCCACCGATGATCATGCTCAATGCTTCTTTGTACCATTTCCAGCCTTGCTTCATCTGTAAGTGTCTCGGCCAAAAACACTACAGAGGGATCTTTTGCCCATGTAATGTCCACAAGCTCTCTTCCTGTGCGTAGGTTCCCAAGCCCACGACAGTTCCATGCTAAGCAACTCATTGTTCTTGGCAGGGCTGATGATCAGCCTCTGCCAATATAAATAAAACTCCATCATCTTTCTGATAAGCTTGAAACCGCTTCGCAGGCAATTCAGAATTATCATTTGAGACCTGAGATGGAATAGGTCTTTTTTTTCCGGTGGTAAATTGAGCAGGGGGGAGTTCAGTCAGTGTTGAAGGTCTGCTTCTACGGGTCCAAGAAGGAAGAACACGCCCTTGCAAGTTATTTTTTGAAACCCCATCAACCACGTGAGGAGGAGATGCTTCACTTGACTGGTTTGGACTTGTTTCATTTAGGAAAGCACGTGATTTGGGGACCCCAAATGTATCTGGACTCATTTCTGACCCCTCTGACTTTTGTGGCTCTTCAATCATCACCTTTAAGACTGGTGCATTACCGTTTGGACAGCTAGACATCCCATTCAAATTAGACAATAAAGGCTGCGTAGATACCGAACATGCATGATCACAGGGATTTAATTCATTTTGGCTGTCGCACATTGAATGCGTAACAAATCCTTGCATGTAACGGTCACAGACGTTTGGAACTCCCTCTGTATTGGCTCCACCACCGAACTGGTTCTGCTGGTTTGGTTGCTCCTCATTCATCGGCTGAGCTGTCTGTCCGCTCTTCATGGTCGTCTTCCTCGTAGAGTAGTAGCCCGGCACCACAATAGTACTCTTCTTTGAGACCACGAATGGATGAGCGCGTAGGCTGGGGCCAAACTCCTTTTGATCATTCTTTAGGGTCCCCTCACTATCAATCCAAATCTCACAGTCCCTATCGTCGTGCGTAAGTCGACCACACCAATAACAAATATTTGGTAATCTTTCATACTTGAATGAGACCCATACTTGCTTATCATCTTTCAGCGATATAATTCGACCTCTGCATAAGGGCAGTGTGATATCTACGGACACTTTAACACGAATAAAGTTGCCTCCATCATAAACTTTTGGATCAGACTGCTTGATCACTTCACCCACCACTCTGCATACTTTTTCTGCCGCTTCAATGGTCATATACCTCAGTGGCAGTCCGTGGACTTGTACCCAAAAGGTCGTCCGATCATACTTGATATCCTCGAGTGGTCTATCATTATCGTAGCGCTGTAAAACCACCAAGTGCTTATCGAAACTCCACGGTTCGCTACCCATAATTCTGTCTACATCCTCCTTGTCTTCAAACGAAAACAACATCTTATGATCACCGATGTGCTGAATTTTGAACCCTCTCCTTGCCCGCCACAAAGGGGTAAAAGTTCTAGCAATCGCATCAGCATTAAGAGCCCTTTTGGTTAGAAAGCTTGCTGCAATGGAGACAGTTTTGACACTCTCTTCTGGCATTAGGCAGCATCCTGGCCCTTCTCTCTCAGATAGGGAGAGGCGTGTCCAGGAATGTGCAAGATCCTCCATCGAATATTGTTTCCCACACCCCTGAAAAAATAAACCCACTAGCCGTGGAGTACACTTGGTACTCCAAGGGACCTAACAGTACCTTCAAAAGAAGGCAAAACCCAATTCTACAGTGCAAGAGAGGTACAACCTGTTGGCAAGTTATTTACGACCATCATTTATTTTGAGATTCTTTTGCTATATAATTATACACATTACATCATGAGATGGGTTCAAATTACATCTGGTGTAACTCTTACAAAATTACATCTGGTGTATTACACCATATATCTCTAAAAGATTTAACGATTAAAAAAATAGGTACAATTAAATGTTATTACTTTCCATCTTATTGACTAATTAATACTATCTTCTCTCTCTCTCTCTCCCCCATTTACTGTTTTCTACTTCTTCTTCTTTTTTGGTTGAGAAACTATTGGTTTATACTTGATTAAAGGGCACACTGCCATTTTTCTATAAATAAATAAATAACGCGCTATACTATCTAGAGCACCCCCACCATAGCCAAACCTCCCGTTTTGACAAAAGAAGCAATTGAATGGTACACTGTACATCAGAATTTTAATCTACATAACATATCCATATACTTTTTGAATATCTTGATAGCTAAACAAGGTAGGTTTTGCAAGAACACTGTGAATTTTTCTTGTTGTTTTCCAGATACCAGCATTTGGAGGATATAAATCTTTTGGTTTCATTAGAGGATTCTTGTCATAAGGTTCAGAGGTACCATTTCTTCCCTAGATTTTGTTTTATATTTGAAAAGCAGCAGATAACATGTACTCGGTATGATTTATTCTATCCCTGTGTCTGAAATAGGGAGACACGGAGGATGAAAAGACTCGCAAGAAGAGGGAAAAGATGGAGAAAAGGGCGTCTAGGGCCAAGTTTGTCAAGGCAAGAACTAGGTAGTCTACTTTTGACAAATATAAATTAGTTACGGGGTAGGCAATGAGCTTTAACTTAATTAACTTAATTGGCACCTCCTCTCCTTGTAAGTTCTAGAGGTACAGTACGAGATCATGGGTTCAAAATCCATTGGTGTGTGTAACTTACCAATCAAAAGAACCTATGAATTCTGTCTTCTCTTCCTAGCAATGAGCAAGACAAGACTACACTTAAAAATTTTATAATACTGGTTAGAAGTTGGACTTTCTGGTCCCAATTTGAATTATATTACTCTTTTTTTTCTTTTTCTTGTACTATATAACTGCTATGTGATCTTTTCGCATGAAGTAATCTTTTTTAATTATAAAACTTAGTGGCAAAATGGAACCTATTGTTCAAATTATAAGTGACAAAATGTCCATTGTGGAAAATTAAAGGTAGTATACCAGCTGGGTTTGTAATAGTGGTTTAGTGCTTAGTTCTAGTTGGAATTTTTAATAGGGTTAGGTCTCAATCTACATAAAATAAAATAAAAATTCATTAAAAAATTTTGATGTACTTCTTTGCTGAAACGGGTTTGGTTATTGAAAATGGCAGTGTGGGCTTTAGTCAAGTTTAAACCAATTAAATAAGGAGAGAGATAAAAAATGCTAGTATTAATTAGGCAATAAGATAGAAAAAATTTTTTTTTCTTTTGAGAATCGAAAGTAATAACATTTAATTGTGTTTTTTTTTTTTAACTGTTAAATCTTTTAGAGATTTATGGTGTAAAAAATGTAAAACTTTGTAAAAGTTACATTAAGTGTAACTTGAACCCATCTCTTATATCATATATCATATCATATCATATCATATCATATATAATATTACATTAGTGATTCTCAAGAAAAAAAAAAAATTTATAGAAGCTTCTTCTGAAGTTCTGTCATGTGAAATGTTTAGGTCTTACAACACTTGACACATGGCGGGTTACTCAAGTCAGGTAGTAAGTATACTACACGGCAACTCATAATTGTTAAACTTCAAATATATTGTTATTACATGGACAAACAATGCCACATGAGTCCATGACTTGACATATAGTTGTTTATAATAAGCTATCCTAAGTCTTTAATTAAAGTCTGTCGGGGACATTTTGTGACAAGGGCTTAAAATTCAAAAATGACCCAAATCTCCCCTTAGATTCGTTAGATTTGTTTGTTAATGGAGAGCCAAGAACAAAATTCACAATGTATAGCAAACAAAAGCTAATGGTGCTTTGTGAAAAGAGAAATCAAAATAAGCTGAAATACAAGAACATGCAAAAAAAAAAACACATGTCCAAAACTTCAACCCACAGTCAGCTAGAAGAGAAAATTGAGAGAGGTCGTGAGAAAGAGAGGGAAAGTTCTCCTGTATCCATATTTCCACCCCTAAGCTAGAATTGTGAGAATCATTGATGGCTGAAGTAAATGAACCAAGTCAATCATGAACAACTCGGGCTTGGCTTGATAAAAAGTTTGTTCATGTTTGTTTGTTTATAAATAAACCAAGCTTGAGCCTTAGTTTCAAGCTCGTTTAATAAACAAGCCGATCCCAAGCAAAAAAATTTGTTCACAAATAAGCTGTGAGCTATTAGGCATGATACACAACAATTCAAGCATAGACTAATTTATAAGTTTATATGTGTTAGCTAAATATACTCATTACACATATCTTAATAATAATATTGCCAGCATAAGAACACTAACTATATTACCTTAATTTTTTCTTTTCTTTAAATTGATCAAGAACCACTTTAGACTATAGTTACATTTAAAAATGAATAAATAATTAAGTAGGCCACATATGATCCTTCCCTATCAATTATCTAAAGAAAAGTTATGAAACATGTTAGTATTTTTTCATTCATAATAGTTACACATAGGTATTTTTCTAGTCCTTTACCATCTAACGTGAATGTAAAAATTGTATTTTAAACAACTGCTAAATCTGTAGACAAGAAATGATGAATGAATGAATGAATTTAATTATGTAAATTATTAATTTGAATAATGGCTAATCATAAGTAGGACTAGATGCATAATAAAATGAGTATACTAGTTTCTTTTTCTTTTTTCTTAATTTTAGAGATTTAAGCATTTAATAATGTAATTTTTTTAGATCTCAAGCTCAAAAACTTGACTTGACTTGAGCTCGAGTTTGAGCTTTATATTAAGCTTGAGTTTGGCTTGACTAATTAATCAAGCCAAGCCAAGCCAAGCTCAAACATTTTGGCTTTTCCACGAGTTCAAGCTCAAACATTATTTTTAGGTTTGTCACAAGCTCAAGCCAAGCTCAAGCTTTTGATTTTTTCTGACAAGCCAAGCTTGAACATACACTACTCGACAAAATTTAGCTCGTTTACAGCCCTAGCTGAATGGGATTTTGCTCTAAAATTTCAGCTGTATGGGTAAAACATGGTTGGCTTTATTTGAGATGAAGGGAGAGTTTTATAGAAGCCTTTAGGTGTCCTTAATAACTGGTTTTTAGACTAAAATATGAGGCTATGGACCTCCAACAGCAAGGTGCTAAATTGATGTTTGGTTTGGTTTTGTTTTAATTGGGCAAAAGAGTTAGCTTTGCTTTATGCATGATTTAGGAAAAAAAGTGGCCCTAACTTAGAGGTGGATTTTTCCTAGTCAAATGCAACTCTTGGCAGCTGCATTTGGTGGCTATAAATCCTATAATAGACTAGGCTAATTAGTTTAGGGTCAGCTATGTTTTTTAGGCAGAAAAGAGAGCATCATAGCAACAAAGTCCTGAAATGTCCATAAATGAGACTATTAATTCACCAAATTAAATTTATTATAAAATGAATTTCTATATAGGCTTGAAATTTACAGATCCAAACGATAGGGCTTTTCTTTTGCAATTGGTAAAAATCGTTCATGAAGGAATTGTTTTGTTTTTCAATTTATTTGATTACGAAGGACAGGTCTCTAAATCTAATGTATCGAAGTCTTCAGGCAACTTGGAAAGGATTATGAAGAACAAACGTGTATTTAGGGAACCTAGAATAATATAAAGATGTGGAATATGTTCTTCAGGAATAGAAGGAAACAATTGGGGTTTCGAAAAAAGAGAAAAAGAAAATCGTAACCTAAATTTATTCTCCATCATAAAAAGAGAATTAATTGGTTACAGACTCGCAAAATTTAACCTTAACGGTGCTCCTTTCGAATTTGAAGATAAATATGTTCAATAAAATTTGCTAAAAATTATTTATTAGTTGATGATTTATTGATTTTACTTAGTTATTTCTAAGTTTATTTTTTTTGTTCTAATTTTTTAGAAGGTTTTTTGTTCTAATTTATAAGGGCACTGTTGACAAAATCTTGTCATACGAAGGGCATATGATGAAATTCTCATATTGTCTTAATTGAAATTTTGCTCTTTTTTTTTTTTTTTTAGGAATTAAAGTTTAATACAAAAGGTTACCAGTAAACACACATGCTTCACGCATGCAATGATTTTTTTTTTTCTTTTTTGGTTTAGTGAGATAAAGATAGTGTCCTAATTTTTGGGATCTTTCTCTATATGACTTTTTTTTAAAGTTATTTGTAGGTGGGTTTAAAGTTTGAAATTTTGAATTTAAAATAAGAAGTGGTAATTTAGATAGAGAAGAAAAAGGAAAAAGCCTAAAACTTAAGAACATTAAATTACTCTTTTAACTGATTTGTGTTTTTTAATTTAAAATTATTCAACTAAAAAATAGAGGTATTTTAGAGAGTTTAAGAATTTATGTGAGGATATTTTAGTACGCAAATTAATTAAATCCAAAAAAGAAATCATGTTATTAATAATATAGATTATTCTATTAATATGATGATTACTGATGATGGTTGAAAATCAGTATGTTGAATGCTCCGGGCTTCAACAGTGGTTGGATGACTTGAAGAGAAAGAAAGAGACTATCGAAGGCAACAGGGATGAACCGGCCAAGGACCCTCTAATGGTTAAGTAAGTTTTCTCTCTAAAACTCAAGTGTAATGAGTGGATGAATAGCAAAACAAACCTTGACTTGTAAGCTGGTCAATGTGTGGAAGGGGATAACTATCCTTGGGGCATGCTTTGTTCAGATCTGTAAAGTCCACACACATCTCCCATTTGCCATAAGCCTTCTTAACCATCACTACGTTTGCTAGCCAATCAAGGCAGTAGACTTCTCGGACGAACTCCGCTGTTACTAACTTTTAGACTTCTTCCTTAATGGCGTTGTCTTGCTTTGGGGCGAATACTTTTCTCTTTTGACGGACAGGCTTGTAGGACGGAGACACATTTAGATGATGAGTTATCACACTTAGGTCAATCCCAAGCATGTCTTCATGGCTTCAAGAAAACACATCCTTGCTCTTCTTAAGGAATTGGATGAGGTCTTGCTTCTTCTTCTCCTCCATTCTTGTTCTAATCCTTGTGAACTTCTTTGGGTTAGATTCATCCAAAGGAATATTTTCCAGTATTTCAATCAGCTCGAAAACTGTCCTTCTTTCCTCGATATTCATCGTCAGCAATGGCTCCATATGCAGCATGGCCAGATTTCATTCTCTAGCCGCTAACTAATCACCTTGTACCTCTCCTATTCCACACTCCATCGAGAACTTAATAAATATGTGGTAGGTGGACGTCACTGCTCTCCAGTTATTCAAGGTCCGTCGTCCTATCATGGCATTGTATGAGGACGAGCAGTCAACGACGAGAAATTCACTTCTTTGGTAATTTGTTGCAAATAAGACCCAACCACAACTGTAGGGAGATAGTGCCTATTGGTAGGACCTTCGTCCCTCCAAATCCAATCAGGAGAACATTGGTTGGACGAAACAACTCTTTATCAATCTTCATCTACTAGAAGACCAGGTAGTAGAGGATATCTAGTGAGCTCCCGTTATCTACTAGTAGTCTCCTTGTAGTGCAATTTTCAATCATCAAAGTGATGATAATTGCATCATCATAAGGATGGTGTAGCCTTTTTGCATCTTCATCAGTGAAGGTTATGGTTGGTTCATCCATCCTTGGTACTCTTGGCGGACAAGCAGTAAGTTGAACGTTTTGAACCCCTCAAAGGTAGATCTTCTTGTATCTGGACGAGCTGGCAGCTGATATTCCTCCAACAATAATCCATATTTCTCTGAGGGGTGGACAGACTAACTCTTCTACTTTGCCTTTTAGTGGTGTTATTTTGTCCTTGTGCTCTCGTCCAATAAAATTCTTCAACTTCCCTTATTTGATAAGGACTTCAATTTGTTGCTTTAGATCATAACATTCATTAGTGTCGTGCCCATGGTCTAGGTGGAAACGAAAGTACTTGCTCCTATTGCGCTTGCTAAGATCACTCTTCTGCTTTTCTGGCCATTTCAAGGATTAATCGTCCTTGATTTGCATCAACACTTGGTCAAGTGAAGTGTTCAAAGGTGTGTAGTTAGGGTATCGTCCACTTGGCGATGATTGCATCTTCAGTATTCATGAAAATTTGGGTTGAGTGTATCAGCTCAGCCATCGTCTACAGCTCTCGATCATACAGCTTGTGAATGAACCAATCGGAGGTAACTCCATTGTAGATGGCTGCCAAGAGGATTTTGTCATCCATCTCATCCACCAACAGGGCTTCCCTATTGAAACAGTTAATGAAAGCCTATAGACTTTCATTTTCCCCTTGCTCTATGTTCAATAGGTTGGACAAGGAACACTTATGTCTTTGACCTCCGACGAAGTTGTTGACGAAAGGCCTTGCACATAATCTCATAGTTTGCTAAACAATACCCTGCCTAGGCCTTTCAGCGTAGTAGGAAAGGCCTTGTACATAATCTCTTCTGGGACACCTTGGAAATGCATTCTCATTTTGAATGTGGTGATGTGATCACAAGGATCTTATGTTCCATCATATGAGTCCAAGGTGGGCATTTTGAACTTTGAGGGTATGGGATGACTCATGATGGATGCAGTAAAGGGAGAGTCAATCTGTGGATGAGATCATCCACATGATTCATCATCCTCATGGAGTCCAACATCTCTTCCATGTCTTTCTTCATCTAGTCCATCTCTTTCTCCAAGTGTGGTACCCTTCGAGTGACTGTGCCTTTGGACTGATCTCCTCCTTGGGCTATTCTCCGCCCCTCCATCTCTTGAATTCTACCTAGGCTGCTCTGTACATCGATGTCAACGTTGCTGCTTTCTATTGACCTCCCTAGTTAATTCCTAGTTTTGTTGTGTTAAGTCCATCATTGCAGCTGCCAAGGACTGCAACTGCTGTTGGATGGACGCTAGTGGTGGAACTGGTGCATAGTTTGGATGACTAGAAGCATTTCCACTCTCCAAGTGTTCTGTACTTGGGGCCATCGACCTAGTTTGGACCATGCAACCTTTTGTCTTAGAAAGAAAGGTGGTTAACACTTGTACCTCCCCACAAACGGTGCCAACTAATGATGGTTGAAAATCAGTAGGCTGAATGCTCTGAGCTCCAACCGCCGTTGAAGCCCGGAGCATTTAGCCTACTGATTTTCAACCATCATCAATTACCTTTTTATATATAATATACTTATCAATGTATATTTTTTGATAGATATACTTATCAATAATTATTCTGCACATAGCATAGATTAAAATATAGTATAGTACAGTATATATAAAAGCAAATAACAGCCACTGGACCACTGGCACTTGTTGCCAAAACGGAGGCTCTGGTCGTGGACCAACGTCTCCAGTGATTGGAAGGTCGAGCCTAGTGGCGGAGCGGTGTCTCTAGCCACCAGACCGCTGGCATCAGCTTCCTAGCCCACCGGACTGGTAACCTAGCTACCATATGGGGGAAGGGAAGTCATTATGAGTTTTTGTAAAAAGTTTTACCAAATTTTTAAAGGTAAAACATTTTACAACTTTTTATAAAGGATTTTACGGTCAAAGAAAAATATTTTACAAGTTTGACCACATTTTACATGCAAAAAAAATACTTGAAAAGTGGAAAACATTTTCCAAAAAATATTTTGCTTCAAACAAACGAAACGGTAGATTCATGAATCTAAATCCTAATACATAAAAAGACAATTAAAAAAAAATCTGTTCAAAAATTTTGAATGTGTAATACTTCTAACCTATTAAAAACTATTTTAAGCCCACTTATAACTAATCTATATTTTTTTAGAAAATTTTAATATTTTTCAAATATAAATTTTAATGAAAAAGTATACCATATTCTAAAAAATTGGTTGTTCATAACTTATTCAAAAAATGTACACATAAAATAAATTTATTGCATTGCAATAACAAAATTAAGCTAAAAAGTAACAAAATATTTTCCTTTGTTTAAATAAAACAGTTAAGAATGAACAATTTGCATATGTGGGGGTCAAAAACACAAACTAAAAGGAACAGTGCTAGAGCTCTTGATCAACACAATTAATTTCTAAGAATTGGTAAAAGAAATCCACAACGGGTAAATAAAACAAACAATTGAAGGATAAAGATGGAAGATTAAGACAATTTGATTGAGAAAAATTAATTCCCGAGGTACATTGTATGAATCAAAGGTGAATACAAATTCTTGCTGCCATTTTTTTTTTCTTTCTCTCTCTCTCTAGCTCTTCTTTCCCAATTTTTCTAGATCCTCTCTCTTGTTGGCTATCTCCTCCTTTAATCCTCTCCTCCTACCTCCTTTCCAACTGTGCACCCCTTAGTTGGATCAAAGGAGATGCTTGTCCATCAGACTCCCCTCTTGCCATTTTTTGGTCATAAAGGGAGACTTTTAAGGTATCTCTACTGTACAAACCTGTCATTCAGCATTTAATGAGGCTAACATTAGATAAGAACACCTAATTAATGCAGCAGTGACTATTACATTGGGCTCTATATCGTCTTCTTCACGTTTCTTGGAATGGGGACCGAAGTTGTGGCTCAATGAATTTATTGATTTCTTCTTGGTTAGGCTATCATATCTCAGGATAAATATGTTCCTCTGATTACCTCGGTAGTCAGTCCAAATGGGCTCTCTTCTCTTGGGCTTGGGCTTTTCTATGTTGGGATCTAGGCCGAGTTCCTATTTTGAGAGTGTTTCTTTGGTCTTTCTTCTTTGGCCTTAAGTCCACAGGGCAGCTATGTTCCAACACCACATAGCATACTTTACCAAATAATATCCTTATAGGTTTTTTAAGGACACAAATAAAAAATGACAATAAGATAAGTAGTATTCAATTTAGGTAGAAATTTTGGTGAAATGAATCATTTCAATAAACTTTTGATTAGGTGGAAGGCAAAATATATGTTACTTATAAAAAGAGTGACACATGACACCAATTAAAAAATATCTACGAATGAAAAGATGAGATAGAATGTTAAATTGAAAAAAAAATCCTAAAAAAAAAAAATTATCTTACATAGTAGAATCTCATGCTCTCATAGATGAGATCAATAGAGTATCTCAAGATAAATATGTTCCTCTGATTACCTCGGCAATCGGTCCAAATGGGTTATCTTCTCTTGGGCTTGGGCTTTTCTATGTTGGGATCTAGGCCGAGTTCCTATTTCCAAAGTGTTTCTTTAGTCTTTCTTCTTTGACCCTAAGTCCACGAGGCAGCTATGTTCCAACACCCCATAGCATACTTTACCAAATAATATCCCTATAGGTTTTTTAAGAGTTGACACAAATAAAAAATGATAATAAGATAAGTAGTATTCAATTTAGGTAGAAATTTTGGTGAGATGAATTAATTCATTAAACTTTTGATTAGGTGGATGGCAAAATATATATTACTTATAAAAAGAGTGACACATGACACCAATTAAAAAATATCTATGAATGAAAAGATGAGATAGAATGTTAAATTGAAAAAAAAAATTATCTTACATAGTAGAATCTCATGCTCTCATAGATGAGATCAATAGAGTGATTTCTGATTTTAAAAAAAATGAAAAAAAATTGTCAGAAACACCAACAGACTCAAAAATGGAAAATTCCATAAGATTTGGTAAAACAAATTCATTGCTTCAAAACAAATTAAACAAACCACTCTAAATCATAAACACAAAAACATCTTTTCCCTCTTGAGAAAAGAAATCAGTAGAAATATAGAGGAGAAAAAAAAATCACAAAACTATAAATCACTATAAATTTATGAAACTCAACTCAAAAACCAGTTTTGTTATCAATATCATTTTTTTCTAACTATTATGCTTTCCAAGAAAATAAAATGAAAATATCAAAGGGAAAACAAAAAAGTGATAGCCAAAGAAAAATATAAAAAATGGAATTAGATATAAAATAAAGTATTAGATAAATTTTTTTACAGATGTGGACAAATAATTTTGTAATATAATTAAAACTATGTCATCTTGAGTTGAGTTGACACCTAACAGACACATAAATATGGTTTATTGACAAAATGACTTAAATCTAAACTCTTTTTTATATTAAGGGTATGGATTTAAATTTTTATACTTTAGAAGGTAAAATCAAAACTATCCAAACTTTTTAAAAGAGTAAAATGAACTTTAATCATATTTATTTACTTATGTAAAATTAGTTAAAGTCTCACTCCTCTACCTTTTTTTTTTTTTTTTTTTTTTTTTGAGAAAGTCTCACTCATCTACCTAATTGCAATAAAAATTATAAAAATTTTTTTTAAAAAGGTAAGAAATTTTTATTGATGAATAAAATTAGTTTGAAATGCAGTGTTGGTAAGATTAACACATTGGGAGACTTCTTTGAATAATTAATATAATATATAGAGACACACTTTAACCCAAAATTTCTAAGCCCAATGGATATGTGCTCAATTATGTTATACTAACCCTTCATTCTTCTTAGTATTATTCAATGTAGGACGTTAGTCACATGTGTAACCCAATATACAGTATCCAAATTAATCACTCAGTAGTTCTTTTACTCACACATCGAAATCTATAGGGTACTCTTTTAGACGGTATGAGAAAGTTGATTACCCTCTCTTTTTACATGAAGAAAGCTTCTATTTTGTAAATTTTTATAGATGGTATTGTAATTTAGAATAATTTATTTATTTATAATTTTAAAGTCTCACGAGAAAAACATAAAAGATGGATATAGATTAAAAAAAGAATAAAATGCTAAATGTTTTTTTTATTGATGAAGACAATATAATATTGTAATCACATTAAAATTATATCATGTTGAGTTGAGTTGACATTTAAAAGACACAATAGTATGGTTAATCGATAAAATAACTTAAATCTAAACAACTTTTTACAGTTAGGGTATAGATTTAAATTTTAAAACTTTAGGAGATAAAATTAAAATTATCCAAACTTTTTAAGGGAGTATAGTGAACTTTAATCCAATTTACTTATACATGTAAAATTTTTAAAGTCTCACTTATCTACCTAATTGCAATAAATATGTAGAATTTTTTTTTTTTTTTTTGAGAAAAATGTAAGAAACTTTTATTGATGAATAAAATCAGTTTGGAATACAATATGCAAATTACTTGGTAGTTCTTCTACCCATATAACACAATCTGCAGAAAAACTGCTCTTCTAAATGGTATGAGCAAGTTGATTACCCTCATTGTTTAGAGGATGAAATCTAGTATTTTGTAAATCTAATAGTTGGTATTGTAATTTAGTCTAATTATTTATTTTTATTTCTATTAACTATATAAAAAGAGCCAAAAGGCTAAGGAATAGTGCTTTTGGTTTAGTCAAGTTTTGGACTCATGCTAATGCTACCAAAAAACACATTGTTTCATACTTATTCTGGGTCTTTGGTTTGGTCAATTTGAGGAGCGGACATTATTTATTTATTTTAAGTATGTCATTTTTTTTAATATTTATATGCTTGTATTGGTTTAGGATTTTTTTTTTTTTTTTTTATATATATGGATACAACAGTTTGTCACAATTGTTGAAGTGTTAGTTCCTTATCTATTGACTATATAAAAAGAGCCAAAAGGCTAAGAAATAGACTGAATAGTGCTTTTGGTTTAGTCAAGTTTTGGATTTATGCTAATGCTACTAAAAAAAAAAAGCACATTGTTTTATACTTATTCAGGGGCTTTGATTTAGTCAATTTTGTGAACTATTTTTTTTTTCCAAACATCAGTTTTTTTAAAAATAAAATATTTATACGAATACAACAGATTATCACAATTGTTGAGGTGTCAGTTTTTTTTTTTTTTTTTAAGCAATAGAAAAAGAGCCAAGAGGCTAAATAATAGTGTTTTTGGTTTAGTCAAGTTTTAGACTCATGCTAATGCTACTAAAAACACAATCTTTCAGACTTATTTAGCGGGCTTGGGTTAGGTCAATTTGGTGAGTTGGGTTTTTTGTTTCAATTACATCAACTTTTTTTTGTTTTTTTGTTTTTTTTTTTAAATATTTATATGCTTATTTTATTAGTTTAGGAGTTTTTTTATTTGGATATAACAAATTGTCACAATTATTGAGGTGTCAATTCGTTTTTTTATCTATTAACAATATTAAAAGAGTCAAGAGACTAAGAATAGTGTTTTTGATTTATTTAAGTTTTAGACTCATGCTAATGCTACTACAAAACACATTTTTTAAAACCTATTTAGAGGCTTGGGTTTCGTCATTTTGGTGAGTTGGCTTTTATTTTTTTCAAGTACATCAATTTATTTTTGTTTGTTTTATAAATATTTATATGCTTGTTTTGGTTTAGGAGTTTTTTTTATACGGATACAACAAATTGTCACAATTGTTAAGGTGTTATATCTACACTACAAAAAAATGGGGCTATCCCAGCGTTTTCAAAACCGCTGGGATAGGGTCAAAATTCCTATCTCGGCATTTTTTTTCCCGGCACTTCAAACCGCCACATTTTGAATGTCGGGATAGGGTCGTGCAGACCTGTACCAGCCCTTTTAAAAGCGCTGGCATAGGTCTTGAGTGAATATAATGAAAAAAGGCCTATACCAGCGCTTTCGAAAGCGCTGGCATAAGCAGTACCTAAGATAGTGTTTTCGGTTTAGTCAAGTTTTGGTGGTGAGTAATTTTTTTTTTTTTTCAAGTATGTCAGTTTGTTATTGTTTTATATTTTTTAAAAGATATTTATATGCTTATTTTGGTTCAGGAGTTATATATATATATATATATATATAACAAATTGTCATAGTTTTTGAGGTGTTTGCTCCCTATAAGTCAAAATAAAATAAAATAATAAAATATGAGACCAAATGAATCACGGCTAAAAGTAAAGATATTGTTGGAAAATTTTATGACGTATGAGTCAGTTTCTTATAGATAAAAATAAAATAAAATAATAAAATATCAAACCATGATCCACCACAATTGAAAATAAATGTATTTTATTGTGAAAATATCATGACATTTTGTTGTTATTACAATATTTTTACAACTACTAACTACTAAGGTGTAAATTCCTTATAAATCAAAATAAAATAAAATAAAGGCATAAATGCATTTTTAGTCCCTACATTTTGACTTTTTTCCATTTTAGTCCCTACATTTTAATTTTACCACTTTTAGTCCCTAAATCAATTAACGCGTTCCATTTTAGTCTTTTCCGTTAGTCCACCAACGGAAATTGCTGACTTGGCTGACAGCACATTAAAATAATAATTAAAAAAAATCTATTTTGGCATTAAAAAATGCCACATCAGATCTAAATTACAAAAATTAATTTATTAATTTTAACTAAAAAAATTACAAACAGAATTAAAAACAAAAAATCATATGAGTGGAGATCTCTGATCCTTGAGCAAGAACAATAAGATTAGAAACCCATAAACTCATAAACGCCATAAACTCATAAATTTCACATTCAAATTATCAAATTCCTATTCCAAATTCATCTTAATCATGAACACACAAGAACAACAAACCCAGAATATTCAATCCCAAGGACAAAAGAATAGAAACCCAAAATATTTCAAAATTTGTACACAAATTCTTCCACAAAAATCAATTGTACACAAATACTAACCCAGATCTAAATGGTTTCCTTTTTTATGTTCTTATCAGGAGCAGATCTGGGTTTGGAGCAAATCCAATGGCGCCGTTTCTAGGTTTGGAGTAGATCTGGGTTTAGGTTAAAAACCCCCCAATACTTTTCTTTGTCGCTTCTTTCATTTCATTTGAGCCAAAACTAAAAATGGCTGCTGTTGTTGCTTCCATTTCTTCAACAAGTTTTTTCTCTCCCTATGCTCTCGCTCGCCCAAAAACTCACAACCCTCAGCCTCACAAGCCCTCCAATTCCAATTCCAAGAGAAAGCAACCGCTACAAAACCCTAACAAGTTCAAGACCTAATCCAATCGCTTCAAGTCCCCACCGGAGCCGATTGTTCTCTCCCCCGGCGGCGAAGCCACCACCTACACTCGCCTCCCTCCCAAGGAAGATTTCTCAGTCCCTTCTCTCAATCTCTCCTCCGTAGTCAAGCTCGTCGACTCCGCCTTGCCGAAAATCCACACTGAAATTCCTGATTTGATTAGCGAAGATGAATAAGCCGATCTGGGTTTAGAGCTTTAAAGATCTATGATCTCTCTCTTCACCCAACCTCCAACCCAATCGACTCCTTCCAACACAAACTGAGATCCATCTGTTGACGGCAACTCGTTCCGTCTGCCGCTTCTTCTCCTCATCGTGCAATGACTCCACCACCGCCACCAATAAGAGAGGAAAAGAAAGAGAGTGAGTTAGAGAGAGAGAGATCTGAACTTGATTTTGAAGAGAGAGAGAGAAAGAGAGCGCTTGAGAGAGTTATTGTGTTCTCTGTGCATGTGATCTTGTGATAATGTGTTTAAACTTGAGTTTGTGTTTTTTGCGTTTGGTTATGAGTTTGTGTTTTATGTTCTTGTGTTGATGTTTAAATCTGTGATTGTGTTTTTGTGTGTTCTTGTTCAAAATGAAGTAAATCTAAATTGATGTATTTTATTTTATTTTTTTAATTTTGTTTTTTCTTTTTTAATTTTGTTAAAATTGATTAATAAATTGTTTTATATTTAGAAGCTGACATGATATTTTTTTAATGCTAATTAATTTTTTTATTATTTTTTATTTGGCCATGTCAGCATCAGTTTGCCACCTAAGCAATTTTCGTTGGTAGGCTAACGGAAAAGACTAAAATGGAACGCGTTAATTGATTTAAGGACTAAAAGTGGTAAAATTAAAATGTAGGGACTAAAGTGGAAAATAGACAAAATATAGAGACTAAAAGTGCATTTACACCTAAAATAAATTATAAAATATCAGATCTGGATTCACCACAATTGAAAATAAAGGTACTAGGAAAATGTTGTGACATTTTATTGTGTTCCTAGACTTCTTTTTTGGTTTAGTAGAATTTTGTGTGCCAAAATTCACTGTTTCACACACAATTTTCTTAGGCTGACTTTTTGTTCATTTTTTTTTATGCACCATTTAAAGTTTTTTTTTAAAAAAAAACACACAATTTTGCAACCAAAATAAACACACACACACACACACACACACACACACACACACACATATATATAAAGGTCTGTTTATGTTTGGGGTGGTTTCATTCCCCCTTAAAATTTAAAACTGAGCAAATACCTCATACTATTATGAAAGTTTGTTTAGACCCCTTAAACCCAAACAAATTAACCTAGTTATTTAGCCAAGTGATTAACTTAGGTAAATTATTCAAATCTAGGTTAACACAAAAATATCAAATCATGTAAAAGTGCGGAATAATAAAGAACACAAGATATGATGACCCAGAAAAACGTTCTGCACGACTTTCGATCGGTCGAGTCTAATTCTCGATCGATCGAGTCAGGCAGAAGTGCACAGTAAATTCTGTAGTTAACTCGATTCCAACTTTACATAAAAAGCCATACTTTGAGCAAGTCTAACACAAGACTAAAGATTGTTTTGATCATGGTTTGCCAACATTACAAATTGAAGTTCTAATACATTAGTTCTTATTTCTTAGAACCTAACAAACTCCCCCTTTGGCAATCCGTGAAAAAATACAGACTTAACAAAAAGCTCAAAGTTTACAAAATAAAACAGCCCATTACAAAATAAAAAGCCACTAAACAAATCAACCTAACTACTATCTAACAGTTGCAAAGTAGACAGCAGCACGACTGAATCAAACTGTATATTCTTGTAACACTTAACAAACACATAAACGCATGTGTGGAAGATACAAGTAATAAAAAACTTCTTGATTTCACATAACATAAAATAAAGACATATATCATGAATAACATCATAAATATAAATCAATAAGCAATGTAGCATAGTGAAACAAGAAACAAATACATAAAAAAAATATCCCAAAAATATATATCTCCACTATCATGAGCAAAAAGTAAATATACAGTGAAGCACCAAGATACAATCTAAAAAAAACTCCATAAGCTCCTCAGTATCACAACAAGGTACAAAACACCCCCTAAGACAAAAATCTCCTCTACAAGAAATGAACTCCTCAGTAGAATGCACTCCCCCTTTTTGTAACGAATTGCCAAAAGGCACTCACTCATCATCAAAAGGAGGCGGCGGAGGAGAATGACAAAAACTTGCCAAATCCGCTCTCAAAGCACGAAGCTCATCAAGTACATCTACTAAAAGCTGACCATGAGCCACCTGAACGGTCATGACAGTGTCCAAAGTCCGACGAATATTAGAAACATCCGAAGGAGAAGGTGGAGGAACAGCAGCAGCATCAGTAGCCTCAGCAGACGTCTCAGCCGCAGGAGCATCTGTAGAAGAAGAAGGAGGTGGAGTGACACCGGAAGGCTCTACCCTAGGACGCTTAGAGCTAGCTTGAAGTTGAGCAGCCATTTGCCTCAGAAAGGTAACACCTATAGGAGCAATAATGTGTACGGGCTCAGAAGCAGGATAATCACCTAAACCAAGATGAAGGAGAATCCTATGAATAAAAACAGGAAAGAATAAAGCATGGGCCGTAGAACTACTCCGATGCACCTCGTTCAAAGAACGAAGGAACATATGTGGAAAACTGATAGAAGCATCAGTAACAAGAGCATACAAAAAGACACACCGCTCAATAGGAATAGTATGAAGATGAGAAATAGGCCACAAGGAATGACAGGCAATCCTAAAGAAAAGATAGTGAAGCTTAGAGAGCTCAGCAGATGTGATCCGAGGATCAGAACCCCATTGGATAGAAGATTCAGTGATGTATGACATCATGTCATCAAGAGGCGGAGACTCATCATAGGGAAAAACGGGATGATCAACAATAGGCACCCCAAGAGCATCAGACACTACCGAAGGGGTAATGCGATACTCCACACCTCGTAACCAAACCTTAACTAAGGTGTTGGTATCATAGACGTGGATAGAGAGATTCGAGTAGAACTCTCTAATCAAGGTAGCTGGAGGTGGATGATCTATATCCAACAAAGGTAACCAACCCCGACGCTCAAAATTACGTCTCACCTCAGGATCAACCTTATCTAGAATGACCCTACGCTCACCCCAAATTTGATGCCTAAGGTTAAAGGTCTCGTATGTCTCTTGGTTCTTCTCACTAGGAAACCGATCACTATCAAAGGAAGGAGAAGGAACAGGAGTCCTATGAGCTCTAGTTTTCCTAGGCATGGTGCTAAGGAAACAAGAAAGAGAAGAGAAAAAACAAAAATCAAGGGCAGACAGCAAGTTAGCATAGCATAAAATATAGAGATATCAATCTATATGATGCATGAGCATGAAAAGCAAATGATACATGAACTAATGCAGTGACATAGTTCAAATATGATCCAAATTAACAAAATTGGATTGAGCATGAATTTTTTTAAAAAAAATACCAATTTCAAAAACCCAATTTTACAAAACACAACAAATTGATAAATTGATCAACACAGCAGTTAAATAACTCAATATAATGATCAAATTAATCAATCTAACAAGCCAATTTCATCAATTTATATCAATTTGAACAAAATCCCCAATTTCATCAATTCCAAGCCCTAGATTTTCAAATTTTTCACAAAACACCAAATTAATCAAATTAAACCACTTGTAGTGTTTGTATATGATGTCCCCACAAAAACCCATAATTAATTTGAAAGAAAAACACCCAAAATCAATGCCAAAAAGACAAAAACTCTAAATGCTGAAAATACCCAAAAATGCATGAAAAATATGCATGAAAAAATGAAAATAAAATCAAAAGGAGGGGAAAAATAGTCTTACCGACCTTAGGAGAGAGATTTGATGCAAAAAGAACGGAGGAAAACGACAAACACAGCAAAAAATGGTTGACCGGTTGGTGAGAGAAGAAAAAGAAATTTGAATAGTGTTTGAAAAGGGAAGAACACGTGAGAAAAAATTCCTTTTTAAAAACACTCAACCGATTTTCGATCGATCAAAAAACAGATTCGATCGGTCAAAAATACCTCGATTGATCCAGCACCAATCAAATACCGATCGAAACAACCCGAGACTTTCCAGAGATTTAGAGACATTTTCGATTGGTCGAAAAACATGTTCGATCGATCGAAATTCTGGAAAAAATAAATTTTTGAAAAACAAGCCAATTTTAGTGCAGAAACTCCTCAAAGCATTAAATTTTATAAATAAAATGTATAAGTATGAGTTGAAAAGTTTTCCAAAAACACATATATTTATCCCAAATCTCTCAAAACAAGATTTTCTCTAAATTTCCTCAAGAATTCAAATAGCAAACAAATTCGCATCAATTTCAAGAAATTTTCAAACTTGGTTGGTCAGACCAAAAACACACAATAATATGTACACAGTTTAGCAGAGAATAACTTGTGTAGTGTGTGCAACTAGCAGAAGCTTGAGACACATGTGAGGTGATATGCACATAGTGATTAATCACAATTTTTACAAAATTCATCACATGAAATTAAAAGAGACTATAACTTAAAAAGTTACATCATATAACTCTCGCATCTCCTAGAATAAAAGCTTGCAATCATGTAAGTTTCTTGATTTGCCTCATAATTAATATCAATTTAAATTGATTAGAAACTTTATTAATAAAGCCGGGATAATGTACACACCAATTTTATTTGAATTGTGAAATTATTATAGCCCAATAATGTACACACCAATTTTAGCATTTTAATAGAGGCTACACCTTATGTTTTTTTTTTTTTTTTTTGTGCGTGTGCTACATTTTCTCGAGCACAAAATCTTACGATATGCACTAAGGTCTTCATGATTGGCTAATAAACAGTGGTGAGATGGTTATTTATGCCTTTCTCAAAAAGTTCAAGTCCGACAATCAAAGGCATGTGACTTCAAGATCAAGATCATGTGATCAAAAACTATAAACATCTTTCCCACACAACATGCACCACAAAAATTCCAGCTAATAAAGTGCAGTAAAAATAAGTGCATCCAAGCTAAACAAGGTACATAAATATGTTATGCATAAGAGATTGACCAACCTTGTCTTCAAATTCAAGAAAAATATAGCAAAAACATATTTTGCAAAAAATATTTTTTTTAAATAAATAAAACAATCTAGAATGAAATGCATGAATGTTATGCAATGCAAATCCTAAAGAAAAAGGTCACAAAAGATAGAGCAATGAAGCACAAGGACCATGTTAGACAGACTTAATTAGGTCTAGCCTTTTGCACCCAAAACCTTTTAGATGCAACTCTTGCATTGGAGTTATAATTCACATTTGAATTCTGAGCAACTCCAGGATTGGAATAAAGGTTTAACGCCTTTACCAATTCACCAATAAGTACCATAGGATCTTGTGCTTGAGGCACAGGTACTTTGGATTTATTTGCTCGCTTTGCAGCTTGCAACTTGAAACAATTTGGACGAATATGTCTAGACTTTCCACAAAAATGACAAACCCAAGCAGGCTTATCAAGCAATTTGCCCTTAGAAGAAGTAGAAGCTCTAGAATGAGACGCTTAAAGATCAACCCTAATCTTCCTAGGTGGAGTAACATCTACAGATTTAACAGGTTCACTCACCAAAGGTTTGACAATCTCACTCTTAGGAGGTTCAGAAGAGGGAACAAAATTTGTGGAATGAGATTCAAGCACAGAGATGCTTTCCACAAAACCTAATCCAGTTTTGTCAGAAGGAGACTTTTGAACACTCAACATATGATCAAGTTTGGAGCTTGCAAACCTTTTAGATTGTTCTCTAGCAATAGATAATTCAAGTTCCAAATTTTTAACTTTATCAAGTAAAAACATGTTCTCAGTTTTCATATTATTCAAAAGCTCATTAGCATCAAACAATTTCATAAGCAAATTCAGTATATCAAGTTCAAGAGATGCAATTTTCTTCAAGCCTAAATTCACATTCATAGCATCCTTTGCAGTAACTTTGCAAAGTTTATTAAAGACTTCTTGTAGATCTGCATCTTCAGAGAGTTCCCCATCAGAAGTAGTAGCAGTGAAAGCAATGAAGTTTCCATCATCATCACTAGCGGATTCATTGTCAAAAACTTCATCATCACTAAGAGTCACAGCCATAGCTTTGCCCTTAGACTTCAAGTATGTAGGACATTCAGATTTCATATGACCATACCCTTGACATCCATAACATTGTTGTCCCAAAGAATTATTAGAAGGTTGACCTACTTTCTCTTTAGGTTTTTCAGTATTATTAACCTTAGTGGGATCATTCCTCCTAAAATTTCTAGGTTCAGCAGTGTTCTTGCCTCTTGCCCTTCTGTTATTGTTCCTAAGAAAGTTTCTAAAGTTTTTCGCAAGATAGGCAATCTCTATTGTAGAGAGTTCATCATCAAATCCAGCATCCTCAACATCATCAACTGACTTAAGAGCCATTGATTTGGATTTGTTTGTCTTGGGTAGGTCCAACTCATAGGACTTCTTAACTCATAGGACTGAAGAAATCCTACAAGTTCATCAACAGGGATGGAGTCCACATCCTTGCTTTCAGTGATGGCAGTCACTTTGGGTCTAAAATCCTCAGTCAAAGATCTAAGAATCTTCCTAACAATTTTAGGTTGATCATAAATTTCACCCAAATTATATGCAGAATTAACAATATCATTTAATTTAGCATAGAACTCATCAAAAGATTCATCATCATTCATTCTAATGCCTTCAAATCTAGTAGTTAATTGCTGCAACTTATTAATCTTAACAGCCTTTGTACCTTCATGCACAGTCTGGAGGATATTCCAAGCAGTATGAGCAACCTTAACATTAGAGATTCTCTTAAATTCCTCCATAGAGATAGCATTGAAAATAGCATTCATAGCTTTGCTATTGAAAGCAGCTGCCTCCTTTTGAAAAGTTTGCCACTCACTCACAGGAGTAGTGGGCTTCTCCCATCCATATTCAACAGAGTTCCAGACTCTCTCATCAATGGATTTCAGGAATGCTTTCATCCTTACTTTCCAATAAGCATAGTTGTTTTCATCAAAATGAGGTGGAACAACAAAAGAGTGTCCGTGTTCCATGACAACAAGGGTCAAGGATCAGCTCAAAGATCAAAGGATCAAAAACAAAAGCTACCCGCTCTGATACCAATTGAAAGTTTGTTTAGACCCCTTAAATCCAAACAAATTAACCTAGTTATTTATCCAAGTGATTAACTTAGGTAAATTATTCAAATCTAAGTTAACACAAAAATATCAAATCATGTAAAAGTGCGGAATAATAAAGAACACATGATATGATGAGCCAGGAAAACCAAATCGGTAAAAAACCTGGGGAGGATTTAACCTAGCTATCCTCAAGTTAAAACGAATTCACTATGAAAGAATCGAAGTTTACACAATAAAGACTTAGACCACTAACATCCTATTGCTACCTGCCTGTAGGAAACTTACTACCACGACCACGTGACAGCTCCGAGATCACGGACTCCTTCTTTCCTTGAATTCTTCAGCAAAGCACAAGCAACACCTGCTTGTATATCTTGAAGCTCTTTTGTTGTTCTGCAACTGTATGATTTACCAATCTCTTGACATGAATCTTGAGTTTGGAAACCCTAAGTGTATGTGAAGGTAAACACCTCTAGATCTAACAATTAGATTCACAAACACAGCAATAAGAACTCTAAAAACGTGGCTAGGGTTTTCCCTTATATACTTAGGGCAAAACATAAAACCCTATACATTAAATGGGCTAGGGCTGAGTTGGAAAAATTCTACAGAAAAATGTTCTACACGACTTTCGATCGGTCGAGTCTAATTCTCGATCGATCGAGTCAGGCAGAAGTGCACAGTAAATTCTGCAGTTAACTCAATTCCAACTTTACATAAAAAGCCATACTTTAAGCAAGTCTAACACAAGACTAAAGATTGTTTTGATCATGGTTTGCCAACATTACAAATTGAAGTTCTAATACATTAGTTCCTATTTCTTAGAACCTAACATATTATTCTCTCTATTAAACCATAATGAAATATTATGATTCCTAGAATATTTCATTGTGCAATGTCTAAAATACCCCTACAAAATTTTAATTTCCCAAAAGTTTTCTCTGTGTATTTTGAGTTTTGTGTGGTAATCATGCTTGGAAAGTTCAAATGGTGTTATAAGGTGTTCTATTTGTTACCTAGAGAACTTTGATATACTAGATTTAAATCTTTTAGACCTATAACTTTATCTAATGATTACTTCAATAATACATGTCTTTTTTTTTTTCTTACTTAAAAGGGTATTTGTTGAAAACTAAATAAGTTAAACATTGTAGTTAGACTCATAAAATGTAAAATGATATACAAATTCTTCATTATCAATAATTGCAGGTATTTGATGAAGACCTTCAACTATAGCATATGGAATCATTAATTGCGAAAATTTAAATATTGTGATAATTTCAATTACTTATTGTTGAAAGATGATAACATTTGACAGGGATATATTTCAACATAAAAAATCATCTCTTCACCTCGTCGAGATGGAAATTATTCAATTAATGACTTGTCTATGAATAACTCATTCCACCAACGTAAAAACCTAACAGTGCAGCATTCCCAACAACCATCTGCCTCATGAGAGACCTGTCGGGCACCCGATTAGCCAAACGGTTGGCACACGCATAAAGGCCAATGGATAGCTTGGGGGGTGTAACGCGGCATAGGGATCGAGGGTCCTCGATGGATGAATAGCATGCCCGATGGAGGACTACGTATACCGACGATTGAACACGTTGGGCCCCACAAAGCTCTTACGTGATGCCCACTCATGAACCCCTACATGGAAATAACTTGTGCACCACGCCCAAAGATTCTACTACATGTTCATATCTTCCCAGTATTAGGAGAAAAGCCCTAGGATCTTAGAGCGTTAACTCGATCATCTCCTCTACAAGGAAAGCCCTTTTTATTCAAGAGATCTTAGTCAGCTCTACACCACTGTATAAACACAAAACCCTCACTTCCTTGAGGTACGTGAAATTTCCTAGCTCTCACACTTTTGAGTTATTGAAAATTCTTCTATCGCTGACTTAACCTTCGGAGGGTCTTTAGCCAGCATCCCACCGGTGCTCTCTACAAGTTCAGTACCCTTTTGTTCTTCAGGTACCCCTGTTGGAGCATTTGTAAATGATTAACTCACTGTTGATTTTTGTGCATCATCAATATTCATCATCATTCTTACAAGTTTTTAATGAGTGGATATTGTTTTTAGCAAATAGGTTCTAAGAAAGTGTTATGGCAAATAGATATTTATATGTTAAATACTTATTCTTTTTTTTTTTTCTTTTTTTTTGACAGTTAGATAGAATTTTATTAAACGAAAGTAAAGAGGTAAAAAACGTCATGCCAACGTATCATTTGAATAATTGGCTTGGCATGCATGTGAAAAACCTTTTACACAAAAAACAGAGTAGGAAACGTAACCCCATTGTTAAAGACAGCATTGGTTTAGCTATTTATTGGCAGAGCCTCTGGTAATTTTGCAGTAGTGTCATTGCTTCTCGCAGAATGTCGCAAGGGTGGGTTTGTTTTTTGTCAAAATGGTACCTATTTTGTGCATTCCAAATAGAACAGGATACTATAGCCCACACTTCTAGTTCTTTTATCAAAAGCACAGTCATCAATTCTCGCAAGAGTATATAAAAATCATCAGCGGATGAGCTTCGTTTCTGCAGTTTCCCCACCACCATCACCCATACGTTTCTGGCCATGGGACAACCAAAGAGAGTGTGAGCCACCATCTCATCATTTTGCTATTGTACTTCACAAGCCAGGTCTAGTGGGACCTTCCTTCGACTTAGGTTCGTGACAAAATTCCTCACCTTTGGGGGTATATGTTGCTGCCATATATGGTTCCATAGCTTCTTATCAACCTGTGCCAAAGAATGCTCCACCTGTTCTAATTGCTTCAAATGGATTGCTACTCGATAAACCGTTTTAACCGAGAATACACCCTTCTTGTTTTCCTTCCTAATTAGTTTGTCTCGGCTGTTGTTGTACCGAGGTTGATGAGTTAAATATACATCACAGTGGTGGGCGTAAAGGTATTGAAAAGTATCTGCGAGTGCCACTGCCTTGTGTCTGGGTTGAAGAGGTCACGCACCTTCATATTCTTATCTGCATTAGGTCTAACTTATGGAGGTTGTGGTAGCCACCTATGGTCATCAATCTCGATGCTCCTCCCATCTCCCCCCACCTTCCAACCTGTGGCTACCCGAATCAAGTCCTTAGTCTCCAACAAGCTTCGCTACTCAAAGGAGGGGTTGTACCCTAGTTCAGCCTCTATGAATGAGCAAGTAGGGAAGTAATGTGCCTTGTGTACTCTCGAAAAAAAAAATGTGGCTTCCTTGGATCAGCCACCTGGCTTGTTTTGCTAGCATGGCAAGGTTAAATGCATGAATGTCTCTAAACCCCATTCCTCTTCTATCCTTTGCCTTGTACAATTTACTTCATTTAATCCAATGAATCTTCTTCTCATCTCGTGTTTGACCCCACCAATATTTTGCTAGTACCGAATTTATGTCATCACATATCCTATTTGGAATTTTGAACATGCTCATGCAGTATGTTGGGATCACTTGTGCTACCATCTTAATTAACACCTCTCTTCCAGCCTTTAAAATATTTTTTTTCTTTCTATCCCATCACTCTTTTTGTTACCCGCTCCTATACCTCCCTAAAAGTGCTCACCTTGGATTTACCTCTCACCATTAGTAATTGAAGATACCTCTCACAATTGGTCATGATTAGTGCTCCCAGCATGTTTCGAATAGCTAGCTTCACCTGTGGTCTTGTGTTTGGGCTGAAAAAGAGTGCGGTTTTTTGTTTGTTGATTGCTTGACTCGATGCTCTCTCATACAATGCCAATAGCTCAAGCAGGTTTCAGAATTCAGCAGTTGTTACCTCACAAAATAGTAAACTGTCATCTACAACAATTAGTGTGAGATCTTGACCCCACCATTACAAGACAGCATTCCTTTCAGAAGTTGGTTTTCCATGGCTCTACAAATGAGAGAGGAAAGACCCTCAACACATAGCAAGAATAGGTAAGGAGACAATGAGTCCTTTAGCTTCTCTATTGATGAGAGTCGAGAATGATGTAGTGCGCACAGCTTTTATGGCTAAGTTGACCCATTGCTTGGGTAGGCCAATTTTTAGCATTATCCTTTGGAGGAACTCCCCCTCCACTCTGTCATATGCCTTGCTGATGTCGAGTTTCACCACCATGTGGCCCTTTTTTCCTTTTCTCTTATTTCTCATACAGTGGATCATTTCAAAAGCCATTGTAGTATTATCTACTATAATTCTATCAGGCACAAAAGCACTTTGTGAGTCAGATATAACATTGTGTAACATGGGTTTAATCTGGTTGGCAAGAACCTTGGACATAATTCATGATACAACATTACCCAAACTAATCGGGCCGAATTCTGTAATATATTCTGGATCATTTTTTTATTTTTTGGGGATAAGAACGATATGTGTATAATTCGTTTTTCTAAGGTATCTCCCTAAGTGTAAAACAAATAATACTGCAGTAGTAACATCATGTCCAACAATATGCCAGAATTTTTGAAAAAAGAAAGGTGACATACCATTAGGCCCCCGTCGATTTGGATGGGTGCATTTAGAATAGAGCAGTTTTCACTTCTTTCTTCGTATAAAGGTGAGTCAAAGATTGTGCCATACCCTTCGTCACCACTCGATCCACTGATTCAATCACGTCATCCATATCCAATGAAGGAGAAGATGTATATAGGTGTTTGTAATACTCCTCTACTATGCTAGCTATTTTTTCCTCATTGGTGTGTCACTCTCCCTCCCTGTCATACAACCCCACAATATTGTTCCTTCTTCTTCGCTGGCCCGCCCTTTGGTGGAAATTTTTGTATTTTTATCCCCTACTGGTAGCCATATGGATCTCGACTATTGTCTCCAAAATACCTCCTCACGGTGTAAGAGCTCATTTATCTCCTTCTTCACACCATGTATCCTCTCCACATTCAGCCCATACCCTTCTTCCATCAGTGAGGTAAGTTCCCCTTGTTTTGCATCAAGCCAAGTTCTAGTCAAATAGGCAATACTATAAGGTCCATTTTGCATTTTTTTTATTTTCTCAAATAGGCAGTACATGGGGCTGCCGTGAGATTGTGTCTAATTCCATGACTCCCGGATTATCGTCTCACAATTGGTGTGAGCCACCCACTTCTCATCAAAGCACTATATTTTGTGTCTTTGTCTATGAGGTTGGGTTGGTGGCTCCATGTCCATCAGGATAGGATCATGATCGAAATATGATACTGAAAGGTGGCTCACTTTTGTTCTTGGGAACATCTCGCGTCATTCTGTTGTTGCAATTGCCCTGTCTAATCTGTCTTCAACAAAAGCTACCCCTTGCCTACCATTCCTCCAAGTATATCGATAGCCATTAAACCCCATATCAACTAGTCCACAATGGAGAAGAGTGTGTCAGAATTAAACCATTAGAGCCATCAATCTAAGATTGCCACCATTTTTTTTGTTAGAGAACAAGAGTTCATTGAAGTCACCTAAATACACCCAAGTTAGAGATGCTTAGGCATGAACGTGTCTCATGAGTCTCCATGTTTCAACTTTGAGTTCCTCCTCCGGATGGACACATATCCCTATTAGTCTCCATAAAGGTGAAGTTTGTGTATGTACTCTCACATCGATATGGTTTGGTGAATAAGTTTGTGTGTCCACAGTCAAATCTGCTTTCCAAAGTAGTGCTAATCCCCCATACATCCGTCACATGACACAGCAAGCATACCTGAGTAACAAAACTCTGTTTTAATTGGTTCCATCTCTCAAGCAGACAATTTTGTTTCCATGAGGAACAAAATTGTGGGAGCATTTTTCCTCACCAATTCGGAAAGGACTTCAATTACACGGTGGTTTCCAAGCCCCTGGCAGTTCCAACTTAGGACGATTATTGAGATCAGCGGGGCTGAGCATTAGCCTCTACCGTTGATAATCCAGTTTTTATTTTGCTTTCCTTGATCTTGAACCGCTTTGCTTCATCTTTCCAATGGTCGTTGCTCTCATTCTGTCTCTTTGTGCCCACTTTCAATAGGCTAGACTTTGAGGACTTGGTTTGTGTTGTGGCAAGGGAACGTGTAATTTTTCTCTGCATGTGTTTTGTTTTTGGATCTTTAAGTTGGTCACATGAAAGTGGGTCTAGGGTTTGGGAGTGTTTTTGGTTTGCACCGTAACTAATTGGGATTGAGAATAAGTTACTTCCTTGATTTTCAGTAGTAGTTAATGCGTCCATTAATTGTTGTTGGACAGAAATTGGCACATTTGGGATGTCCAGCTATGGCTGTTTTATTGGGACGTTATGGGGCTGGGCTGTTATGGTATTTGATTTCTGTGGGTTTGAAACCTCGCCAGTCAATACAGTACCGGAGGCTGTACCGGTTTGGCCACCGATATGATATATTTCGGGTACCAGTCAATACCGATGTACCATTTCGGGTTTACCACTATTTTATATATTTAACATACACACACACACACACACACACACACACACACACACACACACACATTATCATAAAACATTACCTCCTATTTACAATAAAACATTACTTTAATTGTTCATTGCATACAAAGAAAAAAAACACAATATAAAAAACAAAAAATTTAATTGTTCATTGCATACAAAGAAAACAAATAATACAAATAATTAAGTTAACACAAACTACATAGGATCATCTACTCCCATCCATAAAAAGGATCTACTTTAGGACCATAATATACATAAGTATTACCATTCTGCCCTTAAAAAATTGCCATAATTACCAAAAAAAAAAAAAAAACACACAGCATTGTGTTCCAGTCCAGTACGGCCGGAATTCGCCGGTACGAGGCCGGTACGTCCGGTATTTTTTTCTGTATGAAATAGGGGTGTACCTGTACCGATCGGTATGGGCCAGTATGGTACGGTATCGACTCCCATGTTTGAAACTGCTACATTAGCTGTGTCCAGCTGTGGTGACGTAACTAAGACGTTATGGGATTTTATGGATCGTGGTTGATTCTCTGCAATTCTCAGGCTGCCAGTAACGTTCACCTGATTCGGCGATATTTCGGTTTTAGTCTCCAAGGGCTTCTCGGTTTCAGGCAATGGTGGTGTTGTCGTGTTTTGGTATTGTGCACATGGAGCTCTTTGGTTTCAACGTGCATGGTACTATCCCCATTCTATTTCAACTGGTCTCCCCCTTATTCCCGCTTTAAGCCACTCTCTGTATGGTCGATCTCCTTTGTCTGCATTAATAGGTAATGGGCATTCTTTTTTATCATGGCCTATTCGGCCGCAGTTGAAGCACCAACCAACCAAGTGTTCATACCTGAAGGCCACCCAAGATGTCTCTCCTTTCAGGCTGATCACCGGGCCTCCCCGCTGGAAAGATTTACCCAGTGGGACTTTCACTCGTATCTGCAGAAATCTGGATTGGTCCGAGTTGAAAGCTTTATAGTCTACTTCCACCAACTCCTCTATACTCCTACCAATGTCACTTTCAGCCTCCTTAATAATAAGGTCAAATGGCAAACCCTAAACTTGAATCCAGAAGGGTTGTTTCAAGAACGTCACTTCCGCAGCAAATTTTTTGCAGCCCTTATGTTTATTTGCTTTGGTGTAAGGAATCACCCTATGAGGCTCAGGGAAAATTCATCCAATGTTTTTTCTCTCTTCACTGAGAAAATTGACATGGCCTCGTCTTAATCCGTATTGAGCTTCATGTTCTATATACATTCGAGAACCTCTGATTCCATGGTAAAGCTAGTGCCAGTCTACGTACAATTTATATCAAGCTAACCCCCAGTGGACACACTCTTGGACTTCCCATAATTTAGGAAGAAGAAGAAAAGGAAGTAAAGCTTATAGTAAGTGAGAAGGGGAGCTCCTACGTGAAGGAGAAGAAGAGTTAAAAATATATTCTAAGTTTAAGTATATGGTTTTATACTTTTTCAAGCTAGTGTGATAAACTTTAACTTATCTAGCTAATCACAGAAAAGGTCCCTCAACTCATCAATCACATTTACAACTCCTTTGTTTGTTTAGGTGGAAAACGTTTTAATATGTTTGGTAACATTGAAAAAAAAATGAGAAAAGAAAAAGAAGTAAACTATCCATAATTAATGGAAAATTCAACTATATTCAGTAAAACAAGCTCTCCAGTCCTTTGGTCTGTAAGCTCCCTTTTCTCTCTATCTCTCTACTCTTTGCGAGGCTTCGAGCTCTCTCTGGTGTGTCTCTCTCCAAGCCATTACTTTTTTATTTTGCTGTTGTGAAATTTGGATTTGTGTGAGATATTTTGTGGGGTCTCATCTTTAGTGCTCTACTTTTAAGAGTCAGTCATGTTCTTTGTACTTTTTCTGCATTTGCATTCCTTGGATTTTTTTTTTTTTCATCTCTTTTTTCTTTTTGTGCATATTCTTTTGTTTTGGGATGGATTTGGAATGTTAGAAAAGTTGTGATTATAAGAAATCTTATGGAATATGCACTAAAAAAGAAACACGTGGGTTGAATTATAAGAAATGTTACTAATTTTCTGCAAACACCCGCAAACATGTTTCATCTCATTCTCAAGGTTGCTACCAAATATGAAAAAATATGTTCAAGAAATTGAGTCATTTTCTTGTAAAACTTTTTTTCCGTCAAAAACAAATGGGGCATCTTACCCATTTTGCTCAAATTGTACACAACACTTTTTGACTCGCCTCGAACTAGTATATTAGGCAGATAACCTTAAAAATACAGTAGTTTTTAACATAAATTTTGACTTTGACAAAGGAAAGAAAAAATGGAGGGATCTCAGAGCCATGAGGAACATCCATAGCTTGACCCCGGTTAATTAATTCAATTACCCAAGTTAATTAATTAGGTTCAATTGCATGTAAATCGTGGAGGCACCAAAAAATCACCAAAAATACTAAATGCAGCGGAAAATAAATTAGACACAGTAATTTGTTAACAAATGGGAAAAACCTTGTAAGGAAAAAACTCTACCGGTTGTTTTTAAGGTCACCACTCCCAAGAATCCACTAATCAACAATCAATCAGTTGCAAGTATAAGGAATCTTATCAGCTACCCTTGGTCTATCCCGAAATACCAACCTACAGTTGAGCCTTTGCTTTAATACCCAATTGGACTTAATCTTTTCGTAGCCTTCTTTCCCTTGTGACTAACCCTTTTGCACAGATCCCAAGTATGTGACTAACTCCAGCAACTTAAAGAGATGTTGTTGGCTGCAAAGTTCTTCACTTCATCAACAATGAAGATCTGGAAGCACTCAGTTACAAAACTCTATGGCGTACAAACGTAGTAGCTTAACAAAGAGAAAATAAGTCTTTTGGTCTCTGTATACTTTTGTGACAGCCTTTATAATAAGCCTTATATATGTCTAGAGTTGTGAGAAAAGAAACCCCAAACAAATATGCAAGATTGGGCCGAATTTCAGATTTAGAAATTCTGAAATCGTAATTCTCGATAGATAGAGCTACTGTCTTGCTATCTATCGAGATTCACATTAAGTCTTGATAGTAGGCATCTGTCGAGCTATTTGTCGAGACATAATGAACATCTTTTCTTCACTTGTTTCTTGGACCAATCTTCATTTCTTTCATACTTGACTTGAACAACATGTTACTTGAAGTGCTAAACCCATCATAGATCTACCCAATTACAAGTAAAGTGCATTTTGTCAAAGGATTAGCCAATTACAACAAAATATAACCTAACAATCTCCCCCTTTGGTAATTCATGACAAAACCACAAAAGAAATTATGAGAGAAGTCTTGACACAACTATGCCATAATATACAAAAGTACATAAGTCTAACCCTAACACGAACTCTTGAAAAAATTTGGAAGAAAAGAGATCATGGCATGGTAGACTTGCAACCTGTCTTAACTGAAACACTTAAACAAGATTCATCAATGCATCAAGTATGAAACATAGACAAGTTGTATACAAGAAGAAACATGTGTATATAGATAGAAAAGAAAACAACACATGTTAAACAAAGGTGAAGAAAACATACATCATCTCATATATATATATATATATATACACATATACATATATATATATATATATATATACACATATACATATATATATATATATATCAAAGAATACAATGTATGTAAAAAGTGGTCACATGATCATGGTATATGTAATGAGAAAAGAATACATCAAAACCTCACTACATACCTCAAAAACACTCAGAGCTACTCTCCCCCTATCTAGTATGTCCTATGCTAGCTCTCCCCCTGACACCTAGACTACTCTCATCTACAAAACTACTCTCCTTTTTTGTCACGAGTGACAAAGGGTGTATCACTAAGAGGTCATCATCTTATCATCATACTCTGAGCTAGAAGCATCATCAACATCATCTCCACCACCCAAAGAAGAGGACTCCTTAACAAGCTCCAGTGAAGGTAAGGGCACAAAACCACCAAGTCGAGACTGGCGGCGAGTGATGTGGTCGATTCTAATGTTCATCTAACACATCTTATCAGATAGATGGTCCAGACGACTACCAAAATCAACACGCATGTGCTGAAGCTGCTCCATGATATCTGCAAGGGAGACAGTAGCCCGAGATGAGGAAGAAGGGGTAGAGGATAAAGAAAGTCGAGAAGAAGGAGCTACTGGATCAGCTGGGCTGAATCAGAAGGCTTCACTCGCGGCCGCTTTGCAGTAAGCTACGCTGCACTTCTCCAATAGACTCCTTGCTAATGGCACCCATGACATAGAAGTGAGAGAGGGAGGGATAGTGATGTGCATGTGTGTAAGGATATGCGTGATAGCCGAAGGAAAGATGAGCTTATCACATGTAGCCATGTCATGAAAGCAGTCGATGATAGACTCTATCATGTGTGAAGGAAAGTCTATAGAAAGACCTTCTATGAGAGAAGGAAGAAAATAAGTAAGAGGCTTCGTGATAGTGCTATAGTATGACTATGGAGTAATAACAAAGGTCATCACCATATTAAAGAACTATGGTCCTTTAGTGAACTCAGTTGTGGAGAAATTAAGGGTACCTCCCCACGACATAGCCTTCTCACAATAGAGTGAAGCCAACTCGTTTCTAGAGATGGAAGTCAGACGAGGATGACTAGGGTAATCCGGACGATCCACCTTAGGGACACGTAGTATCTCAGAAATGAAGTCTAAGGTGACTACGATACGAGTACCACGGAATACCGTAGTAAACCGAGGCACAGAGGTATCGATGGCGTGCATATTGGAGTAAAGGAGTGTTTGGAAAATCAGATAGAATGACCTGGCGTTTCGAATGAATCGCCCAGTCAAAAAAGTTCTTAGAGAAGTTAGCTCATGCCTTCTTATCACGAAACCAAATAGAATTAGGGGGAAGAGAAGAAGATGAAGAACCATGACGAATCGGGATTTTAGAAGGAACGGACTTTTTGGGTGCCATGATGAGGAGACTAAATGAGAGAGAGAGAGAGAGAGAGAGAGAGAGAGAGAGAGAGAGAGAGAGAGAGAGAGAGAGAGAAATAAAGTCACAACAGAAGACAAGGTACGAGAAAGAAAAGAAAATGAATGTGCAATGCATGAAGATGCATGAACATGTGACGTGCAAAAAGAACTTACATCATGGGCAAAAACCCAATCCAACCTAACAACACTCACAAGATAAAACAAGATAAAATCAAGCATACAATCCTAGAATGCATAAAACAGAGTTATAATGAACTTAGAATGTAATGTGCGATCATATGAGTTCATTTTAACAACACTCAATCCAAAAATTTTGACAAAAACCCAAAATTTTACCCAAAAAATAAATAAAACCTAGGTCACAAAATGCATGAAAATGCATGAGGAAGAAGAAAAAGAGGGAAAAAGAACACTTACCAAGGGATTGAGACTTGAATTAGGCCGAAAACTTGATTGGAGGAAGGTTTTTGGTGAAAAGAAAGTTTTTAGGTCAAGAGAGAAGAAAGAGAGATTGAGATATTTGAGAAAACACAAAACCGGGTCAAACCTCAACATATATATAGAAAACATAGCTTGATAGATCGAGGAGATATCAAGCTTCTATTGAGAACAAAATCTCGAATAAACGAGAGGTATCAAGGAGGTGTCAACGGCAAAGATTCTCGATAGATAGAAGAAGGTATCAAGAAGCTATCGGGAAAACAGAGACCCTAAAGAAAAAGGCTCAATAGATCGAGCTATCTATCGAGAGGTATCGAGAAAAACCCAGAAAACTCATTAGAAAGGCTTGTATCGAGGAGGTGTCGAGCAAGTATCGAGACTTTTATTGAGGTATCTGTTGAGAGCCCTGAAGAAGAGATTTTGAGGAGAAGAAACAACACAAAGATGAATGCAAACAAGATAACCATGAAAGCAAGCATTCAAAGAGCATGTTTAAGCATGAAAACACATCCTCAATTCTATATGCAAAGCATTCCTAGATCAAAAACATCCCAAACATGTCTAACCAAATTTTATTTCAAAACAAGTTTGGATAGTTTAGAGATCATATACTACCACATGTATTTCTTGTGATGGCCAAATCACATTGTACTTAAACAGTAGTATCAAAAGTAGCAAGGATTATGCATGTTGTGTGTGAAACTTTTGCAAGAGAGCAAGAGCATCATTATATGACAAGTAATGATATAGGAGGATCAATTACAATCACACACAATCATAACTGCTTGATAGGGACTATCACCTTCAAGGTACATCATATAACTCTCACATCTCCTAGAAACACGCTTACAACCATATTAAAAGCATTTTGATTCTTTTTGTTTTTCATGTTCTTTGCGTATTTTTCTTTTATGTAAGCTTGAACATCCTTATTTTGTTGTGCAAATGCTACACCTTACCGAGCACGGCTTTTATGAATTGTACATTTTAATGGTGAGATGGTTATTTATGCCTTTCTCTTAGGATTTTCTAGCCTTCCCATCAAAAAGAGTGATTTAAGATATGAAATATAAGAGATCAACCAAATTATACAAATCACATAAAACAAGCCACAAAGCTCACATTGCTTTGTTATGCATGAAGATGCTCATCTAAGCTACGAGTGATACAAAGTTGGGAAACTTTGTTTCAAAGGCCATCAAACGTACATAAGTAACATTATACATAAACACACACTGTTTTTGTATTTTTATTTTTTTTATTAAAAACTTAAAGAAAAGCAAAAACAAGCAAACATGTAAAGCATCAAAAACTAAACTGACTAAAACCACAACACAAACCATGCGGGAGATCAGAAGATAGGAGAAATCACTTAGGATCTTTTTCCTTCCAGACTGGAGACCTAGATGGAGATCCTTTCTTTTGCATGAACTTTTGACTAGAAGGATAAGGAGGAGAGTTGAACCCATTAAGGTTTGAAAGAAGCATGACTGCCTTAAGAAGTTCACCAAGAGGGGCTAAAGAGAGTTAGAGTTGATTTTGGATCCCTAGAGATGACACACTATTACTTTGTTGAGTAGATAGTCACTTAAAGCAATTTGGACGAATATATCCAGATGCTCCACACTAGTAATAGAAATGAGGCTTCTCTGATGGAGACTTCTTGTTGGTGGAGCAATGATTTTTCTGCTTAGTCTCTTTCTTACCAACCTTAAGGGGTACTTCTAAAATGGATTTTCCCTTGTCACTCCTATCCTCACTTACATTCTCAGTTACTATTAGTTACCTCATTGCTTTCAAAGTTATCATTATTAGCAGAAGGAACAAAAATATCTCTATTCAAAGCATTAGAAGAGGTACTACAAGAAAAGAGAAAGTGATCATACCCAAGACCTGTTCTATCAGAAGTTGGCTTTTGAACATTCAGCATTTTATCTAGTTTGGCACTTGAAGTCCTTTCCAATTGTGCCTTAACTTGAAATAGTTCTGCATCCAGCTTCTTGGCCCTTTCAACAAGAAGATTGTTCTCAAATCTCAGTGCTCCAATGGTCTGATTAGCTTCAAACTTGGTCGAGAGTTCCTCACGTTCCAACTCCACTTCACTGAGTTTTCTTGTGGTCAACCTATAGAGCTTCTCATGCTTCTTAGAGACTTTGTAGAGCTTGGTGTAAGCAGTGTGAATGTCATCCTAATCATCCATCTTTTCAAACTTAGATTCCATCAGCTCTTCTTCTTCATCAACTACCTCTACTTCTCCCTCAGTAGATTCAACAATAGCTATAAAAGCATTTACAATCCTTTCTTGGTCACTCTCATCGAAATTTGCTTCTGGTTTTGAATTACTTAAGGTGGCAACTAGGGCTTTGCTCTTGCCAATGGATTTAAGGTATGTAGGACACTTTTGTTTCATATGTCCAAATCCATGACACCCATAGCACTTTGGTCCTGGAGGAATACCGTTGCCTTGACCAGCATCCTTGGATTCTTTCTTGCCCATGTCTTAGGACTTACATTGAGAGAAAGCTGTCTGTTTGCGATCCTTACCACCAGCTTTGACATTCGCATTTTTAATGAACTTTTTGAACTGTCTGGTGATATATGACTTTAGCTTGGTATCCTCATCATCAAATGACTCATCATTGTCATCATTCTTGGTGTTTAAGGCCATGTTCTTGCCTTTGCCACCTTTGCCAACCCTTGCTAACCCTAGTTCATAGGTTTGCAAGTTTCCAATCAATTTAGTCAAAGGAATAGGTTTGCCAACCCTTCCAATCATAGGTTTGCCAACCCTTCCATTCAAAGGATCTTGACTCTTCAATGGCAATGATCTTGGCATGGAATTTCTCAGGAAGAGATCTAAGGATCTTCCTAACAATCTTAGGCCTCAAAATTTGTTCTTCAAGATTAAATGCTGAATTTACTATGTCCTTAAGCTTGGCATAGAATTCATCAAACGATTCATTCTCATCCATCCTAATTTCCTCAAAGCTAGTAGTGAGCCTTTAAAGCTTAGATTTATTAACAACATTAGTGCCCTCATAAGTGTTCTAAAGAATTGTCCAAGCTTCCTTGGCATAATCAATGGAAGAAATCTTCTTGAATTCTTTATTTGTTATAGCACTAAATAGAGCATTTAGCGCCCTATTATTAAAGTTGGTAGCCTTGATCTTGGTATCATCCCATGATGCGGGTGGCTCTTCAGGCTTTTTCCAACCTACTTTAACTATCAACCAAACTTTCTCATCTAAATACTGCAAAAAAAAAAAAAAAAAAAAAAAAAGAAGCTCTCATACGTACTTTCTAGCATGCATAGTTAGTACCATCAAATAAAAGAGGAATAATCAAAAATTGTCCACGATCCATAACAACAGGGGTCAATAGATCACACAACAAAAATTAAAACCTAATCAGTGTGCCTGCTTTGATACCACTTGTTGGGTTAAGATAGCTTGACCTTGATTAATTAATTCAATTACCCAAGTTGATTAATTAGGTTCAATTCCATGAAAATCGTGAAAGCACCAACAAATCACCAAAAATACTAAATGCAATGGAAAATAAATTGACACGGTAATTTGTTAACAAATGAAGAAAACCTCGTAAGGCAAAAACTCCACCGGGTGATTTTAAGGTCACCACTCTCAAGAATTCACTAATCAACAATCAAGCGGTTACAAGTAAAGGAATCTTACTACCTACCCTTAGCCTATCCCAAAATAACAACTTATAGTTGAACCTTTGCTCCAATACTCAATTGAACTTGATCTTGTAATAGCCTTCTTTCCCTTGATGCACAAACCTTCAATTTGTGACTAACCCTTTTGCAAAGATCCCAAATATGTGACTAACTCCAGCAACTTGAACAAATGTTATTGGCTGCAAAGTTCTTTACTTCATCAACAATGAAGATCTGGAAGCACTCGGTTACAAAACCCTATGGTGTGCAAACGCAGTAGCTTGACAAAGAGAAAATAAGTCTTTTGGTTTCTGTATACTTTTGTGACGGCCTTTAAAATAAGCCTTATATATGTCTAAGATTGTAAGAAATGAATGTTTCTGATAATTTAATTTCTTTGTGGTGCACGTACATATTAGTTTCTATTTTATATTTTTATATCAAAATTTAAATCTCTTGTATATTGACAACTCGCATCGTCTTTTAGGAGCCTAATTGAACAAGCATGCCTTTTTTTTTCTTTTTCTTTTTTTTTTTAACCAGGGAGATCACCCAAAAGATCCAAGATTGAGGGTTATTTTGTTTTGTCTCCGGAATTTTACGAGGATAAAACTGCTTCACCCCCTAATGGTTCTCTAATTGTCAATAATTATTCATTGAAACTCACAGGGAAAGAATACAGCAGAGGTGATTCAAGATACGCAGCAAGGGATGCAGCGGTTGTCGCTGTTGAAGGACTGACTGCAGTGTTGGAGGGTCCAGCTAGCCTTTTAGCAGTGTAAGATCTACTGTACATCATACTTCCAAAAGGAATCAATATTTATGCCTGTGTGGATTCTCGATTTGGATATTTTACATGATGGTTTCTATCAGTATTCATTACTTATATATTTGGAGAGTAGGAGCTATGCAATCCCTATCCCTCTTCTCAGATTTCCAAATTATTGGGTGCGTGTGTGCGCTTTCTGCGACTGTTGAATTTACAGGCTTATTGTAAGAAGAGCAGCTATGAAAAGTGGAAAAACCATATAGAAATATGTTATGTAATTTCAACAAAATGAATGAGTCAATGAATGAAAGTGAAAGAAATGGATTTTGATTCTCCTTTATAGTCTTGCTATTTCTATTCCTGTTTGAATATAAGTTTGATTTGCAAATTTTTCTTTTCACTCATCGTTTCACTGTGTTATGGTTGCTGACACGTGGGAGGTATGCAGTAGCTACTTGAAAGTCATACAGCTATATACTTCAGTTTGCCATTTCTCTTGGCCAGCTCTATGGAACTGCTGCATATTTCATAACCTCTTGGTTGGAAGGCGATAACTTTTCTGCAAGCCCATATTACTACTATGCATACTATATTGGAGCAAATTCCTCTTGGGTTGTAATACCCACACTCATTTCCATCCGTTGTTGGAAAAAGATTTGTGCGGCATTCCAAGTCCAAGGCCAGAAAAAGACAAAAGAACTTTGAGTTGATTACCTTCGAATTCCTACATTCTTGAAGTTTCAGAATTCTGATTATGCAAATTGTAGCTTCTTTTGGTAATAACTTTCTCAAGTGATGCAGTTACAGTTGCATGCGGGTTGTAGCATTTTAGTATTATGTAATTATAATGGAATTATATGACTACATAAATAAGATAAGTGTGTTAATGTGGAAGATAAAGAGTTTGTGAAATGTTTAATCCTACATTGAAAATGTGAGTTTTTTATTGTTTTTAAAAGTGGTCATTAATGGCTAAAATGTATTGGAGTAGATATTGAGCTAGATAAGTATACAAAAAAAGGTGAAGGGAGCATATTGTGTGACATTTGTTGTGTTCAGAAGTTCAGTTTAGTTACTCACCTAGTAGGTTATTTTTATAATTAAATAATCTTTTTGATCCTAACCGTTATTTTAATAATTAAATAATTTTTTTGATCCTTACTATTAACTCACTAATAAAAAATTTCACAAAGTAGATTATTTTTATAATTAAATAATCTTTTTTATCTTTATCGTTAATTCACTAACAAAAAATGTCTACATGACTAACAGATTACACTGTTAGCATTTTGAAACTTATATGAGTAAGAAAAAAGTAATTAAATATTATATTTTATATTTTATATTTTAAAATTCCACATCAACATCATAAAAAAAATCCATGTAAAAAAATTAAAAAAAATATATTATTTTTTAAAGGCAAAAATTTACATTTTTCCGATTGCAAATAGAATCTGAAATAAGAAATGAAACAAACCCAAATGGCATGGAGATCGTGATGATAAACCTCTTTTCAAACTGACTGCACTATGGATTAGGTTTTTAGCAAATTGAAATGTGGTTTGATCTGGTGGGTTCTAGGGTTTTGACTTGAAAAGAAGTTGTTTAGCAAATTGAAATGTTAATTCAATCTAGTGGGTTCTAGGGTTTTGAGAAAATTTTAATTTGCCCATTTTTTCGGGAAGGAATTCTCAATTTTGAATTGGGTGAAGCTAATTTTGTTTATGAAATGGGTGAATTTGTAGATGTGGGAGATGAAAATGATTTTAGCCAATGATTTAATTGGTCCCATAGACAGAAATGGGGCACTTAAGCCCAACCTATTGGTATATGTTTGTGTGTGCAAGTGTGTGTGTTTTATTGGTATATGTTTGTGTGAATCTATATGGGGGTAAACTGACTAACCCTATCAGGTTGGGCTTTTATTCGAAAAAATTAATTTATAGACATGTGCAGATGTCCTTTTTAGCTAATAGTTAGATATAGAAGAAAAACTCAAAGAAGGATAGACTTGAAAATTAAGTTAAAGAGTAGATAAAAAAAAAGGGGGAAGGGGCAAAAATGCAAAACTAACTCTCTAACTTTCACATTTTGTTTTTCATTTCAATCCTCTAACTTTCAATTTTGTTAATTCAGTCCTCAAACTTTCAACTTTTGTCAATGTAGGACTCTGTTACAACTTAGTTAGTGGCTACCATTAATGTCACTGAAACGACACCTTTTGCATGTTTTTTTTTTTTAAATTCAAAATTAAAAGAAAAAAAGAAAAATCTTTATAAAAAAAAAAAAACATTAAGGGGAACGATGACGTCGTCGTTCCCCTTACCAAAAATCAAAACCAAGGAATCAATAACCACATTCTAATTGAATCGAACCCGATACTCAAAATAACACATTTCAGTTCAAAATTTTGAGGAATCACCAAATTGCCATCGAAGATCTCCAAATCACAATCCAAAACCTCTCCCCTGAAGCTCTCCCAATGCTCCTTAACTCCCTCTACGACGCCATTTCCTCCGACCCAAAACCCTTCGCCTCCTCGCCTTCACCTGCCTATGCCGCCCACCCTGACTCATCCTCCGCCCACCTCACCAAAATCATCAACCACATCATCAAGTGTCTTAGGTGTTAGGATTAGTGCCCTTAAATCCTATTGTATGATGCTATGTATAATATTAAGTATGACATTATGTATGACTTAATGTTGTAATTAATAAAGTTGTTTTATTATTATCTAAAATAATGGTAACATGAATATTCAAACATTATCATATAGTCCAAGAGATGCATAGTATGTGATTTAAACTAGGGCTGTTCAGGCAAACTGAGAACCCGTCGAAACCGACCAACCCGACCAGAACCGTCCCGTCACGACCGGATTGACGCCTCCGACGGGTCGGAGACGGGTCCCAACCTTCAGAACCCGACTCCGGCGGGTCGAGTGGCAGTTTTCGTCCTCAAAAACCCGAGCTACCCGCCCAACAAAACCTCAAAGAAGGTTGAAACTGGCAACGATCTGGCGCTTCTCAACTTCGATCTGGTGCTTCTCAGCTCCGATTTGGCCACATTTGGCCTTCATTTACTCAGATCTACTCAAAATCCTCACTTAGATATGCTTAAATCTGGCAAAGCTAGCCCATTTCTACTCAAACTCAACCAAACTCCGATAAGCCCAACTCTAACTCGGCCAAATTCAGCCATATTTCCATAGATTTGGCAAGTTATCGACCAAATCTCGTTAGATTCGGCCAGATCTGATGAGATCCGGCCAGATTTCGGCCAAATTTCGGTGATATCGGAAAACTCGAAACCGATCGATTCTCACCTGAAAACCGATACGACCCGACCCGGTTGATCTGAAATGTTATTCGGGTTGGTTGCGGGTCGAAATATTCCCCACTAGATAAGGTCAGGTCGAGTCCGAGTTGGGCACAAATCCGACCCAAACCGACCCATGGACAGCCCTAATTTAGTCACAGAAGATATAAATCACAAGTTCTTTGTAAACTCAGAATTTTAGTTTGTAGCCGGTAATGAAATTGGGCGTTTCATCTGTGAAGACTATAACATATCAACTAAGATGATTTGTCTTGGTCATGAGAGTGGAGACTTCTAGTTGATATGTTGATATGTTTTAAGAGTTAAGACATATTGAACTAGACCACTGAGAGATTTATTATTCTTCAAACGACTGTCAATTGAATAATAAATCTCATGACTTCTATTCACATGAACTCTTAATCCTAAGAGAATAATGGACCTGATAATGAAGCAGCCACATTTAGTATTGATGGAACATATATTCTCAAGATGGAATTCATAATCTCTTAACGGAAATATAAAATGTTCCCTTGAGATAAGTTTAATGGGTTCGATTATTCAGAGCGTTAGGCCTAACCACTTTAGTAAGAAATTACTAAAATATATATTTATGAAATTGGATTTCATAAATATATGATGAATAACTTAAAAGGATTAAACCGAGTACTCAAGGATTAAGATGTAGTAAATCACAAAGTGGCAGTTTATATTTATGGGTGAATGGGGGAAATGAGGCCATTTGTAATGCAGGTGAAATTTGAAGGAAAAGATCAGTCATTGTGAGTTTTGGTGCAAATGGGTCAGTGAGAATTTGATGTGGGAGAGTGGTTCTTGGTGAAAGGAAGTGAAACCAAAGCACAAGGGTTAATGGGTATAACTGATTTGTGAAGATTATGATAGGCGTCTGTAATTTTTAGTAGTGCCATAGCTTTTCACAGCAATGAAAAATCAAAATGAAGAAGGTGATGAAACAGAGTTAAACAAATGAGCAAACCCAATGACCCATTTGATTTCAACCGAGAGAGAGTGCACCCTCTATCATTATTAGGTACTTCGGGAGTATACTCATTCCCTCTCACATAGAAGTTGGTCCTACCCACCATGGGGCTCACTTCATGTGAGAGGGAGAGAGTATACTCTCGAACTACCTAATAAATTTTTTAGTCAACAGCTCTTTGCATGCTTGTATGTGATTAATAACTTTATAAGAAAAATTCATGTAATATGACATGGTAGTACATGTGTCGATCCATGTGGCAGTAAAGTAATATATTATTTTGACTGTTATCCAAATTAACATTTTCCATTCATCATTTTACATATGGACCAATTTGACACAACACCAAAAGGTTAAGGATCATATTAACACATTTGAAAGGTTAAAGACCAAATTGAAATTAGGTGTAAAAGTTAGAGACCAAATATATAGTTTACCCTTTATTTATTTATGATTTTAAAGGCTCACTTATCTACCTAATCACAATAATCTTATTGATGACTAGACTCATCACACCCATTTTGTGCTTGAAATAATGCTTTTTTTTATATATATATTTTCTTTTTTTGGTTTAATGTTATAATGTTTAAAAGTGATGTATAAATAACCATTTGTATTTTATTTTTTATTTTAAAGAAACAAGTAAGGTAATGTGGAATAATATTTAAAAATGAGAATAAGTGCCCTAAATTTTAGGCTGAATGAAGAAGATAAAGAAAAAAGCCTAAAATTTAAGAATAGCAAATTAATCTTTTAACCGGTTTGTGTTTTTTAATTTAAAATTATTTAACTAAAAGATAAGGGTATTTTAGAGAGTTTAAGAATTTGTGTAAGGGTATTTTAGTACGCAAGATGTTGAAACCCAAATAGAGAATCCTGTTATTAATAATATAGATGATAGCCAAATTAGGCCTAGCAATACAGGGAGAAGACAGAAGAGGCCTTCTCATCAGTTACACACATTGGTCCCTAAATTGATTTTGTGCCTACCTCAGTCCTTGAAAACAAAAAATCATTTCTGATGGGGATAAATACATGTGTTACTCATCCTTGTGTAGCCGTCCAAAACACAAGAGAAAATTATATCAGCTCGTCCAAGAAAAAGAAATAAAGACATGTACCTGAACGACCAAGTCATGCAATAAAGGGGACTCTCCATAGACGAGTATATCTACAGACAACATGTACATAAACAAATGAATCATACTTGATGAGTTTTGTAGAAAATCCTCCATTAGATTCACATGAGCAAAATACGACACATTGCATGATACGTGGAAGAAATTCCACATACAACGCCCAATGTAACCCATTTTCTTTGTCAACCGCCAACATTACCCATGATGGTGATGGGTCTGAACAAGTAGACCCACTTCTAACTCTCTATAAAAGGAATAAATCAATTCTCCCAAGGTAAGTTATAACCATTCACTATTTTCCATCCTTTTGTCCTAGAGAGAAAATTGACTTAACCATCGGAGGGTCCTTGGCCGGGTCACACTAGTCACCTTTGATAGTTCTTTCTTTCTTTACAGGATTTACAACCATCATCATAATCTGAAGCATTCCAGCCTACTGATTTCCATGCATCATTAGTTGGCGCCGTCTTTGGGGATGAAGGAAAAAGTTTCTAACAATTTTTCTGATTTCCAAGATAAAAAGGCTGCATGGTTCGAACTAGGTCAATGGCTACTAGACCAGGACACCAAGAAAGTGGAAACGCCTCTAGTCATCCAAATCGCGCACCACCACCCCCCATATCCGTCCAGCAACAGTTACAGTCCACGGAAACAACAATGGCAGAACTGATGCAACAGAACCAAGAGTTAACGAGGGAAGTTAAAAGGCTACATCAACAGCATGGTGGAGAATGAGGCCAAAACTCAGGACATGAAGGTGTTGAGAACAATGCTAAAAGGGACCAATCTGGGGGTACCGTCACTCGTAAGGTACCACATTGGGAGAGAGAGATGGACCAGATGAAAAGGGCCATGAAAGAGATGAAGTATTCCATGAGGAGAGCAAACCATGTGGATGATCTCATCCATAGGACAGATTCCCCCTTCATTGCAACCATCACCAGTCACCCTAGACTCATATGATGGAACGCGTGCTCCTTACAATCACATTGCCACATTTAAGATGATTATGCATCTCCAAGAGGTTCCAAATGAAATTATGTGCAAAGCCTTTTTTTGCCATGTTGAAAGGACCAACTAGTGTGGTTTGGAAAGTTACCACCAAACACCATAACTTCTTTCCAAGAGTTAAGTAAGTTGTTTGTTAACAACTTTATGGGCGAACAAAGGCAGAAACTGTTAGGATATGTGCCCTTAAATCCTATTGTATGATGCTATGTGTGATATTATGTATGACATTATGTGAATAATGATGTATGACTTAATATTGTGTTTAATAAAGTTGTTTTCTTCTTATCTAAAATAATGGTAACATGAATATTCGGACATTATCAAATAGTCCATGAGATGCATAGTATGTGATTTATGTGATTTAGTCACAGAAGATATAGATCACAAGTTCTTTGTAAACTCAGAATTTTGGTTCGTAGTCGATGATGAAATTGGGCATTTCATCTGCGAAGACTATAACATATTAACTACGATGATTTGTCTTGATCATGGAAGTGGTGACTTCTAGTTAATATGTTGATATGTTTTAAGAGTTAAGACATATTGAACTGGACCGCTGTGAGATTTATTATTCTCCTAACGACTGTCAATTGAATAATAAATCTCACGACTTGTATTCACATGAACTCTTAATCCTGAGAGAATAATGGATCTGATCATGAAATGTAGGTTGCTTTGATATATCAGAAGTGAGATCTAAAGTAACGGTCAAAACTTCAGTATGTTGGGCAGCCACATTTAGTGTTGATGGAACATATATTCTCAAGATGGAATTCATAGTCTCTTAACGGAGATATAAAATATTCCCTTGAGATAAGTTTAATGGGTACAGTTATTCAGAGAGTTAGGCCTAACCACTTTAGTAAGACTAAAGTATATATTTATGAAATTGAATTTCATAAATATATGATGAATAACTTTAAAAGGATTAAACCGGGTACTCAAGGATTAAGATGTAGTAATTTACAAAGTGGCAGTCTATATTCATGACTTTGTGTTACTACGAATATTTTATGAAGGGGTTGCATGTATAATAAAGTCTTGGGATATAATTTATTAATGAGGCCTAGAGTGCAATTATATTTATATAGTGGTATTAAATATAATTAATGGTAACTTTGGACTTGTCAAGAGTTGACAGAAAAGCCCAAGGCCCATTAGAGCTAGTGTCTTATTTGTTCCCTTTTGGTCCCACTACAAGCCACACACTAAAGCCCAATTGGGAAGGCCCAAAAGGCTAGCCCAATTAGATAATCAGTTATGTGGAGAGAAACATACAGAATTTTATATAGAATAAAATGGTTTGTATGTTTAATATGTGTAATTATATATATGACATAAAGAAGAGAGACACTCTTTCATATTCTCTCTAGAAACAAAGAACTGATTGAGAGACCACACATCTTGGGCATCAAGTGGAATTAGAGTGAAGATTGAAAGTCATCCCGAGTACTTCTTCATTCAGTTTTGAATTTCACCGCATCAAGGTACACTCTTTTGTTCTTATATTCTGAAACTTACATAGTACATGTTATCAATTGCGAAAGAAGTTGATCCGTTTATTTTCCGCTGCGTCTGTTTTGTATGCGATACAAACATGATCATTTCCCAACATTGGTATCAGAGCGGTCTTCATTTCGAATTGTATAACATGTTTTGTGCGTTTTGGAATTAGAGATAATAGTTTCAAGTTGATAGAGGACTATACATTTAATTTTCTGCATGGTTGTTGAAACTATGATTTGATAAAAACTGATATTGATGTTATGATGTTGTTTAAATATGAATTTAAGAATGTTAAATTGATCTTTAAGGCTATAGCATCAATAGATTTCAGTTTTGATATCAATCACTGTCTATCATGTTCGTATGATTGTTGTTAATTCATGCAAAACCGTTGAAAACTGTCTTAGAGAAATTCTGGAAATTCGAGTTTCACGAGTTTCGATCGATCGAGATTTACTTTCGATCGATCGAGTGAAACAGAGACTAATCCTTTTGAATCGATTAATGTTCGATTACTAGTCGATCGATCGAATTTTATTTTCGATCGATCGAGAGGCGATCGAGTATCAATCGAATCAGACAGAAGGTTTAGGTCGAATTGTTTAATTTTTTCGATCGATCGAGGGGCACATTCGATCGATCGAAAGAAAGAAAATCTGAATTTTTTCGATCGATCGTAAGAAAAAGTGCAAGGTTGTGTATAATTAGTTTATGCATGTTTTAAAGATAAAAACCTTTATTTTAAAACATCTAGTGGGAGAGAGATTCAAGGGTTGGATCTCACGGCCTCCATTGTCGGTTTATAGTAATGTGATTAATCACCTCGCCTTGGCGTATATGCCTTGCTCCCTACGGAGGGTGTTTAATTCATGGTACTACAGGTTGAACTTCTTAATGATAGATGAAGTGTGTGTTTACATTGAGAGTGACCACGCTACCGTGGAGTTACTTGGTGACTCACATTGATTCTAGACAATGGTGTACACTAGACTAAGTATGATGTTAACCTCCTTACGGAGCTATGTCATTATCACTTAGAGGCTAAAGAATAAGCGGCACATTATTTTTGTTTGGTAAGAGTTACCATGATAGCATTAATAATGAGGATAATCCTTACTTAATCATAGTGATTGGTATGACCTCGCTACCGAGGAATATTAATTGCGGGATTGGGTTGTCGTTGCATATATTATATTATAGTTTTATGAAGGTTTCATATTATATGTTTATATGCTAAATTGATAATGTCCAGTTTACTTATTATATTCATGTTTATTATTTTCAGATTTGAACATGGCATCATTTAGCCCACTTGTTAGCATTCTTAATCAAAACAAACTGACTGGAACCAATTATGTTGACTGGAAAAGAAACTTGGACATAGTTCTCACAGCTGAAGAGCACAAATATGTGCTTACTCAACCATGTCCTAGCTTTCCTTCATTAGATGCTCCTTCTGAGGAAAAACAACGATATGATCGTTGGCAGAAATCTAATGAAATGGCCAAGTGCTACATCCTAGCGGCCATCTCAAATGTTCTACAGCATCAAATGCAGGATGTAGAACTAGCTTCGGACATTATGCAAAGTCTGAAGGAGATGTTTGGTGAGCAAGGCCGTTCTGCAAGGCAAGAAACCATGAGACAAATTTATAATACCAAAATGGCTGAAGGTAGTTCAGTGAGAGAGCATTGTCTTACAATGATCTCTAATCTGAATACTTTAGAAGTTTTGGGTGCCGACATTGATGGAGAATCCCAAGTGGATATGATACTCCAGTCACTACCGGAGTCATTCAAGGAATTCAGACTTAACTATAACACGAACAAAAAGATTTATTCTTTGTCTGAATTAATGAATGAGTTGGTAGCGGCGGAAGGCATCCTTGGTACTTCTAATGTTGAAGCCTATGTGGGTGAAGCTTCTACTTCTCAACCTAAGTCGAAAGGCAAGGGTAAGAAGAAGAAGAAGAAGGACTTCACTAAGCAGGAAGGTAAACAAATTGTCTTAGGGGTTGCCGACAAAGGAAAGAAGCTGAAAGGAAAATGTTTCCATTGTGGTGAGAAAGGACATTGGAAGAGGAATTGTCCAAAGTTCAAGGCTGCCAATAAGGGTATGAAAATTTCATTCCTTCTTGAAATATGTTTGGTACAAAATCCCACGGATTCATGGTGTGTGGATTCAGGTTGTACTAATCATATCTGCAATTCTTTGCAGGGGTTCCGGGAGACCAAAAGACTTAAAGAAGGAGAGTTATTTCTGACCTTAGCTGATGGGAGTAGGATTCCAGTTGTAGCTATTGGAGTTTTTAATTTATGCTTGGAAACTAGAGTTTTAATACTGCAAGACTGTCTGTATGTACCTAATGTTCGTAGGAATTTAATTCTGCAACTTATTTAGGTAAAAATGGATATTGTGTTATCCTGAAAGACAATGTTGTAATAAAGAAGGATAAAATGTTTATCTGTTCTGGCAATATTGTGGATGGTCTTTATATTTTAACTCCTGATAAGCATGAATTATACAATTCTGAATTAGATAATAACTCTCATGTAAAATCATTAAAGAGAAAGTTTCCTTCTACTAATGATGCATATCTTTGGCACTTGCGTTTGGGTCATATTAATCCAAACAGAATTCAAAGACTGATCAAAGATGGTCTCTTAGAGCCATTGGACTTTGATGAATTTCCAGTTTGTGAATCTTGTTTGGAAGGAAAAATGACTAAACGACCTTTTAATGCAAAAGGTAGAAGAGCCCAAGAGTTGCTAGAATTAGTTCATACGGATGTTTGTGGTCCTATGACAACCCAAGCAAAAGGAGGTTATGAGTACTTCATCACTTTCACCGATGATTACTCTAGATTTGGTTATGTGTACCTAATGAGACGGAAGTCCGAAGCTTTTGAAAAATTCAAAGAATTTAGGGCTGAAGTTGAGAATCAATTGGGTAAACACATAAAGGCCATTCGATCTGATCGTGGTGGCGAATACCTTCTTGGGGATTTCAAGGATTACTTAACTCAAAATGGGATTGTATCCCAATTGACTGCACCTGGAACTCCCCAACAAAATGGTGTAGCAGAAAAAAGGAATAGGACTCTTTTAGAAATGGTTAGGTCCATGATGAGTTACTCAACTTTACCTATTTCTTTTTGGGGTTATGCCTTAGATACAGCGATACATCTTTTGAATTTAGTTCCATCAAAATCTGTTCCCAAAACACCCATGGAATTGTGGAGTGGGCGTAAGCCTAGTATGAAATATCTCCACATTTGGGGTTGTCCAGCACATGTGTTAAAAGGGAAGTCTGATAAGTTGGAACCAAAATCAGAAGTATGTTTGCTTGTGGGTTATCCAAAAGAAACTAGGGGTTATTTATTCTATAGTCATAAAGATAACAAAGTTTTTGTTAGTACAAATGCTAAATTCTTAGAATATGACTATATGAATAATTTTACTCCTAGAAGTAGAGTTGTCTTGGCTGAAATGAATGAACCTGTAATTGAACAACCAATGGTTGAAACTAGGGAAGATGTGGCTGTATTGGACACACCACAAGATACTACTCATGAGATGTCTAGTACACAGTTGCCTCGTCGTAGTGGGAGGAATGTTAGGCCACCTATAAGATTCATAGGTCTTGGAGAGACTTATGAGGCTATCTCAGAGGAGGCCGAAACTGATCCTTATACTTATGAAGAAGTAATGAATGATATAGATGCACATCATTGGGTCCAAGCTATGAAATCAGAATTAGATTCCATGTATTCCAATCAAGTTTAGGATCTTGTAAAGGCGCCTAACGGCATTAAACCTGTTGGTTGCAAATGGGTTTACAAGAGGAAGAGAGGGATAGATGGAAAGGTTGAAACCTTTAAAGCAAGGCTAGTGGCAAAAGGGTATACTCAAAAAGAAGGTATCGATAATGAGGAAACCTTTTCACCAGTAGCAATGCTTAAATCTATCAGAATTCTCTTATCCATTGCTGCTCATTATGATTATGATATTTGGCAAATGGATGTCAAGACTGCATTTCTTAATGGCAATCTTGAAGAGGAAATCTATATGAAGCAACCAGAAGGTTTCATAGCAAAGAACCAAGAGCATATGGTATGCAAGTTGAATAGGTCTATTTATGGACTTAAGCAAGCATCTAGGTCATGGAACATCAGATTTGATCAAGCAATCAAATCATTTGGTTTTGAACAAAATCTTGATGAACCATGTGTGTACAAAAGACATCAAGACAAAGTAGTAATGTTCCTAGTGCTTTATGTTGATGATATTCTACTCATTGGAAATGATGTAGGGGTCATGTCGTCCGTAAAGGTTTGGTTGTCAAGCCAATTTGATATGAAGGACTTGGGTGAGGCTAACTTTATTCTAGGGATCAAGTTTTGGCGAGATCGTAAGAATAAGATGTTAGGCTTATCACAAGCTGGATATATAGATAAGGTTCTAGAACGGTTTAGCATGCAAAACTCCAAGAAATGATTACTTCCTTTCAGACATGGAGTTCCTCTGTCTGATGACCAAAGGCCTAAGACTCAAGAGGAAGTAGATATGATGAGACAAGTTCCTTATGCCTCTGCAGTAGGAAGTCTCATGTATGCCATGCTTTGTACTAGACTGGATATCTGTTTTTCAGTTGGCATGGTCAGCCGATATCAATCAAATCCAGGACCACAACATTGGCAAGCTGTAAAGCATATTCTCAAGTATCTACGGAGAATGAGAGATTATATGTTTGTTTACCGTTGTGAGGATTTGATTCTCATTAGCTATACAGATTCAGATTTTCAATCGGATCTAGATTTCCGAAAGTCCACGTCAGGATGTATATTCACCTTGGGAGGTGGAGCCATAAGTTGGAGGAGTGTTAAGCAATCTTGTATTGCGGACTCCACCATGGAAGCTGAATATGTTGCTGCTTGTGAGGCGGCAAAGGAAGCTGTTTGGCTCAAGAAATTCCTTTCTGATCTTGGTGTAGTGAGAATGGAGCAAGTTCCTATTACATTGTTTTGTGACAATATATTTATGAAATTGGATTTCATAAATATATGATGAATAACTTTAAAAGGATTAAACCGGGTACTCAAGGATTAAGATGTAGTAATTTACAAAGTGGCAGTCTATATTCATGACTTTGTGTTACTACGAATATTTTATAAAGGGGTTGCATGTATAATAAAGTCTTGGGATATAATTTATTAATGAGGCCTAGAGTGCAATTATATTTATATAGTGGTATTAAATATAATTAATAGTAACTTTGGACTTGTCAAGAGTTGACAGAAAAGCCCAAGGCCCATTGGAGCTAGTGTCTTATTTGTTCCCTTTTGGTCCCACTCCAAGCCACACACTAAAGCCCAATTGGAAAGGCCCAAAAGGCTAGCCCAATTAGATAATCAGTTGTGTGGAGAGAAACATACAGAATTTTATATAGAATAAAATGGTTTGTATGTTTAATATGTGTAATTATATATATGACATAAGGAAGAGAGAAACTCTTTCATATTCTCTCTAGAAACAAAGAACTGATTGAGAGACCACACATCTTGGGCATCAAGTGGAATTGGAGTGAAGATTGAAAGTCATCCCGAGTACTTCTTTATTCAGTTTTGAATTTCACCGCATCAAGGTACACTCTCTTGTTCTTATAATCTGAAACCTACATAGTACATGTTATCAATTGCGAAAGAAGTAGATCCGTTTATTTTCCACTGCGTCTGTTTTGTATGCGATACAAACATGATCATTTCCCAACAGAAACGTTCCTCGCCCAGTTTGTTGAGCATAAAGAAAGGAGTGAATGAAAGTTTATGATCTTTTATCAGCCGTTTCAACAGGGAAGCCCTATTAGTAGACGAGATGAATGACAAGATACTCTTGGCAGCTTTCTACAATGGAGTCAGCTCAAATCTATTCATTCATAAGTTATATGATAAGGAGCCGCAGACGATGGCTGAGTTGATACATTCAGCCCAAAGTTTCATGAATGCAGAAGACGCAATTATTGCTAAGAGAAAGAAGAAAGGTGAACGATTGGAGAATAGTTATGTGCACCATCCAAAACAAGGCTCTCGTCCAAAGAAAGCTAAAGTTGGGGAGAAAAGAGATCGGGATGGCAAGAAGGCAGGATCATCATCACATGATACTCTAACTGTACTCCTTTAAACACTTCACTTGATCAGGTGTTGATGCAGATAAAATATGATCCATTCTTGAAGTGGCCAAAAAGAATGAAGGGAGATCCTAGCAAGCGAAATAAAAATAAGTATTGTCACTTTCATCGTGACCATGCGTGTGATACAGACAAATGTTATGAATTGAAGCAGCAAATTGAAGTCCTCATTAAATATAGAAAATTGAAAATTTTCCTTGGATGAGACCATAAGGACGATAGACAACCAATGAAGGGCAAAGCAGAGGAACCAGCACCTCCACCGTTTGGAGAAATAAAGATTATTGTAGAGGGCATGTCAACATGAAGTTCGTCCAGATCCAGAAAGACTTATCCACAGGAGGTTCAGAATGTTCAGGATATCTGGACAACCACTAAGGATGACCAAAGACAATGAACCAGCCATTGTTTTCGCAGATGAAGATGCAAGACGGTTGCACCACCCTCATGATGATGTGATTGTTATTACGCTAACAATTGCAAATTTTACAACTAGAAGGGTGTTAATAGGCAATGAAAGCTCAGTAGATATCATTTACTATCCAGCTTTTCAACAAATGAGAATTAAGGAGTTACTTCATCTGATAAATGTGTCATTAATAGGGTTCGGAGGAATGAAGGTTCTACCGATGGGTACCATCTCCTTGCCAATCGTGGTTGGTTCTTACCCACGACAAATTAACTAGGAAATGAGTTTTCTTGTTGTAGACTGCTCATCCTCATATAATGCCATTGTTGGACGACCAACTTTGAACAGTTACAGGGCTGCAACGTCCACCTACCATTTATCAGTCAAGTTTCCAACAGAATATGGCATTGGAGAAGTACAGGGAGATCAATTAGCTGCTAGAGAATGCTATTTAGCGATGCTAGCTATGGACGAGCATTTGCAGACAATGACCATTGAAGAAAGAAGGACGTTGGCTGAACTAGTTGAAGTATTGGAAGAAGTACCATTAGATGAGTCCAACCCGGAGAAGTTTACCAAGATTAGGAAGAGCATGGAGGAAAAGACAAAGCAGGAACTTGTTGAATTCCTCAAAAGAAGTAAATATGTTTTTGCCTAGAGCCATGAAGACAAGCCGAAGATTGATCCAGGTGTGATTACTCATTATCTAAATGTATCTCCATCCCACAAGCCTGTTCATCAGAAAAAGAGAATGTTTGCCCCAGAACGAGATAATGTTATTAAAGAAGAAGTTCAAAAGTTAGTCATCGCAAAATTCATTCGCGAAGTCTAGTATCCTGACTAGCGAGCTAATGTAGTGATGGTCAAAAAGGCCAATGGCAAATGAAGGATGTATGTGGATTTCACAAATTTAAATAAAGCATACCCTAAGGATAGTTATCCTCTTCCGTGTATTGATCAGCTTGTAGATTTAATAGCTACACACCAGTTGTTGAGTTTCATGGATGCTTTCTCAGGGTACAATCAGATTAAGATAGACGAAGCAGACCAGGAAAAGACATCCTTTGTAACGAGCCAAGGCTTGTTTGTTACAAAGTAATGTCGTTCGAGTTGAAGAATGCAGGGACTACCTACCAAAGGCTGGTCAACCATATGTTTCATCCACAGACCGGTCGGAACATAGAAGTATATATGGATAATATGTTGGTGAAAAGTGTGAGAGAGACACAGCATTTGGAAGATCTTCAAGAAACCTTTGATACACTTAGGCGATATAAGATGAAGTTGAATCGGAGCAAATGTGCTTTTGGAGTTGCATCAGGGAAGTTCCTTGGTTTTATGGTTTCACAAAGGGGGATTGAAACCAACCCTAATAAAATCCAGGCAATCTTGAACATACAACCTCTGAAGAATATCAAGGATGTCCAATTGTTGAGTTTCATGGACGCTTTCTCAGGGTACAATCAGATTAAGATGGACGAAGCAGACCAGGAAAAGACATCCTTCGTAACGAAAGGCTTGTTTTGTTACAAAGTAATGTCATTCGGGTTGAAGAATGAAGGGGCTACCTACCAGAGGCTGGTCAACCATATGTTTCATCCACAAATCGGGCAGAACATAGAAGTATATGTGGATAATATATTGGTGAAAAGTGTGAGAGAGACAAAGCATTTAGAAGATCTTCAAGAAATTTTTGATACACATAGGCGATATAAGATGAAGTTGAACCTGACCAAATGTGCTTTTGGAGTTGCATCAGGGAAGTTCCTTGGTTTTATGGTTTCACAAAGGGGGATTGAAGCCAACCCTGATAAAATCCAGGCAATCTTGAACATACAACCTTCGAAGAATATCAAGGATGTCCAAAGCCTTACTAGACAAGTGGCGGCCCTAAACAGGTTTGTTTCAAAGCCACTAACAAGTGTTTACCATTTTTCAGAGTATTAAGGAAAGCATTTGAATGGACAGATAAGTGCCAACATGCATTTGAAGACTTAAAGACTTATCTTGCATTAACCCCGCTATTGAGCCCATCCAAACCGAGAGAGGAGTTATATCTCTATCTAGCAGTGTCTCCCCACACAGTGAGTTCAACCTTGATCAGAGAAGAAGGAAAGATATAGAAACCCGTCTATTACACCGGCAAAACATTGAGAGGAGCTGAAGGATGGTATCCACCAATGGAAAAGTTAGCATTTTCATTGGTGACAGCAGAAAGGAAGCTCAAACCTTATTTCCAAGCTCATGTAATCAACGTCCTGATAAACTACCTATTGAAGAAAGCAATGAATAAGCTAGAAGCCATTGGACGGTTGATCCAGTAAGCAGTAGAACTTAGTGAATTTAATGTACGATATAAGCCAAGGGAAGCAATAAAAGCCCAAGTTCTTGCAGATTTCATTGTTGAATTTACTCCTGTTAAAGAAGATGAAGACTAGGGGGCAAAGCAGTGGGTCATCCATGTAGATGGATCGTCCACACAACATGTAGGGGAATTGGGATAGTCTGGCAATTACCAAATGTGGATCATTTGGAATACGCCGTCCCTCTACAGTTCTAGACAACTAACAATGAAGCTGAGTATGAAACCTTACTTCAAGGTTTAGAGCTAGTCAAATCACTCGGAGCAGACTCAATCCTCGTCCAGGGAGATTCACAGTTGGTGATAAGCCAAATAAATGGGACATGTGAAGCCAAAGAAGAACGAATGAAGAGATACTTAGAAAAAGTTAAGCAGTTCATCAAAGGCTTTACAATAGTGCAATTTCAGAAAATACCAAGGCAAGAGAACACAGAAGCTAACATCTTGGCTAAGACAGCGTTTTCAGATGAGATGATAGGTGATAAAGTTAAAGTCCAGTATGTTCCGAGCATAGATATTTTGGAAGTAAATCAAATAAATGGAGTTACCAATTGGACCACCCTAATTGTATCTTATCTCAAAGATAGAATACTCTCAAGATACAGAAGAAGCAAGAAGACTAAGGGTAAGAGCTACGAAGTTTGTCCTCATGGACGAGGTGTTGTATAAAAGGGGTTTTTCTCAACCTTACCTAAGATATTTGAATCTGGACGAGTCTCTTTATGTCTTAAGAGATGTCCATGAAAGAGCTTGCAAAAATCATTCAGGGGTTAGATCCCTCATCTACAAGATGGTCCATGTGGGGTATTACTGGCAGTCTATGCAAGCAGATGCTAAAGCCTATGTTAAAACATGTGATAAGTGTCAAAGGTATAGCAACATACCTATGCAACCATCAGATGGGGACTTGACATTATTGGTTCCTTTCCCATGAGGACAAGACAGATGAAGTTCTTAATAGTAAGAATTGATTACTTTACAAAATGGGTGGAAACAGAGCCTGTGGCAAGGATCACTATGCAAAATGTCAAAAATTTTGTCTGGAAGAATATAATATGCCGCTTCGGGATTCCTAGGGTACTCATCTTGGATAACGGATGCCAATTTGATAATGCGCCCTTCAAATACTTTTGCGAGCAATTGGGGATCAGAAATCATTATTGCTCCCCCTCCCATTCACAAGCCAATGGACAAGTTAAAGTTACAAACCGGTCCTTGTTGAAAATCATTAAGACCTGACTTGAGGGGGCGAAGGGAATATGGCCGGACGAACTACCCAATGTCCTTTGGGCATATAGGATGACGAAAGGACCCCAACTGGAGAGACCCTTTTTAAGTTGGCATATGGAAGTGACGCGGTCATACCCGTGGAAGTCAGCTTATCTAGCTATAGGGTGGCTCGCTACAACAACGAAGCAAACAAGAAGCAGCTTTGTCTAAGCCTTGATCTTATGGACGAGGTAAGAATGGATACAGAACGAAGGGTGGCTCATTACAAAAATTTGATGTCCAAACATCATGATGCACTGGTAAAGCCAAGACAGTTCAGCATCGGAGATCTTATCTTAAAGAAGGTGTCTCTGGCTACAAAGAATCCCACTCATGGAAAGTTAGGCCTAACTAGGAAGGGCCATACAGAGTTGTTAACTCCAAAAGGCGAGGTTCATACTTTTTGAAGGCTCTAGACGGACGGAAGCTGGAACACCCATGGAATGTGGAGCATTTGAGGAAGTATTACCAGTAAAAGCAACTCATCAGGAAGATTAGCATGGATGAGATTAAGAATGTTTATATTTTCAGTGTTTATGTTTTAAAACAGTGTGTTATGTTTTTAAGGACTTAAATTCCATAAAAAGCACTAGTTACTGGCATGTGCTATGGACGGTGTTATGAATTAAGTCCCTTTGTACATAAAGTAATTTAAATTCCCTAAAAAAGGACTAAGTATTAGCATGGACGAGCTATTTGGACGATGCTATATACTATGTCCTTAATGTCCATGGACAATGCTGTGTACAGATGTTATACGTCCACAGACAATGTTGTGTACAAATGTTGTATATAAAGTAGCTTGAATTTCCTAATTTAAGAGTTTATGATTCTGTAAAATCAACATCCAAATGAAATGACAGGCATATAAAATCCCTAGACACAAAGAATGTTCATCATAAGGCAGAGAATGTCTCATCATAAGCTATCCTTGACAAAAAGGAAGCAAATTGCCATAAAAGACAATGAATAAGGGAAAGAACAAATTTCCCAATGAAACTAGTCCAAAAAGGAATAGAGACGAAAGAAGAGCATGCATGCGATATTTTTCATGGATGATACATCCAACCAGTCCAAATTATGGATAACATAACCAAGTGAAATTCCAAAGAAAAGTTTAAGGACGAGAAATATAGATGGAAAATACTTGGAAATCAAAACATTCATAAATAAAAGGGTAGACAACTATTGTCCAAAAATCCTTAAGCCTTAAAAGGCAATTGTATCAAAACTTGTATAAAAGCAAGGACGAGCCAAATGTACTTGAATAAATTCAAATGATCCAATACAATGGATTATACATAAAAAAAAAAAAAAAAAAAACAAAAAACAAAAAAAAATACAAAAAAAAAAACAAAAAAAAAACATTACTACAACAAGATAAATAAAAACTCTAAAATCCCTTCATCAACTACTGAGGGGATTTTCTCCAGAGGTAGGGTCGTCTTAAGCCAGCTAAGTTATGGCATCGTCTTCAATTTTAATATCTTCAGAACTCGTCTGAAGGAGGGAACGTGCAGCACCGATATTAAGCTTAATAGGGGAAAAGTCCACCTCAAGAAAATGCTTCATCGCGTCCATACGGAAATTTTCAGAGCCCGCAGCATAATTATATCAGAAGATCAATATATGCTTTGGACAACTTGTTTTCCTGGATCACTTCTTCTTTGGCTCGCTCAGAGGACGATCTGAGCTCTTCATTTTGCTTCTACAGATGATCCAGACGAGTGTCCTTTTCCACTATGTCTACCCTTAACTCCTCTGCCAAGTTCTTCAATTCCACCACCTCAACCTCAAGCTTCATCCTCTCCCCCGTCCTACGATTTGATTCCTCCATATCACGAATTTTGGCCCTTAACCTAATCCTTTCCTGGTTCGCCTTAGTAGCTTGCCTGGACGCTACTTTGAACTTTGACATGGCCTATATATGCAATTGGTTAAAAAAGATGATTAGACGAGAAATGTCAAGTATGAAATAATCACAATAAATACATAAAAATATACCTTGAAGAGATCATGAACTGCAGAATGTTCAAAGTCTTTCAAGGACATGTCATAGCACACATTAATGTCCTCGTCAGTCACAGCATGTTGAAACCTTTCCCAAGCTAGACCTTCATTTTCAAGAAGATTCATAAGAATGTTTTTGGAAGGTTTGGACGAAGTAGTTTCAGCAAGCTTGGACGAAGTAGTTTTAACAGGGATGGATGAGCCCAAGTCAAGGATTTGTATGGATGGTTGTTTGGAAGGAGCAGGAGGAACAACAAAAATAGGCTTGACAAACTTAGACGACCCATGTTTTGCCTTCTTGTGACCTCGACGACTTAGAAGACTTCCCAAGTCAATCGTCTTCGATAAAGACTTCCTTTTATCTCCAACGATTGGACGAGGCTAAGATTGGGTCTCTGGCATGGTCTCCTCGTCTGCCAAGCCTTTTCCTTTGTTTTCTTTCACAATTGCCATCCCTGCAAAGAAAAAAGGTGTTAGAACTTGGATAAAACAAGTAAGAAAAATTTTTAAGTAAAAAAGCTTACGTCTACACGTAGTGAGTTCATGAGCTAAAACTTCAACAGACGGTTCAGGCCCAAGTCCCCTAGTGGCAAGACACTGAAGAGTGACAAAAGAATGGAAGCTTCTATCAGTGAATAGACAAGCCTGATGAATGTGCTCAAGATAGAATCTACTTGGAGAAG